>JANSVA010062741.1:0-12341 GCA_025504915.1 Erythroxylum reticulatum | reverse complement strand
TGGAGTCAAAAGTTAGAGTCCTTATAAGTGGAGATGCTCAGGAGTTTAAGATGTATCATTTGGTGATGACGCATCATCTGGTGAAAACGTATCATCTGGTGATGACGTGTTGTCTGGTGATGACGCATCGTCTGGTGAAGACATATCGTTTGGTGAGGACGTATCGTCTTATGAAGACGCTTCGTCTGGTGATGACGTAAGGTCTTGTGAGGATGCTTCATCTGGTAAAGATGGATTGTCTTGTGAAGACGCCTCGTCTGGTGAGGACGTATTGCATTATGAAGACGCTTCGTCTGGTGAGGACGTATCGTCTTGTGAGGACACTTCGTCTTGTGAAGAGGCTTCATCTGGTGAGGACGCTTCGTCTGGTGCACTGTTCATCTGATTCTATCGTCTGGTCCCCTTTTTGACCCTTTAGACGATAGAATTTGCCTTCTAACCTCATAAAAGTTATAGATCTGGAAGACTTCTTTGAAACCATTGAAAGAAAACTTTAATATGAAATCTTTAGTGAAATTTATGTCAATGGTTCCGAGATAGGTACAACATGATTGAGGACATGAGAATGGTTGATTCTTTTGGCCATAACTACAAAACCCGACCTCCAAATTAAGTTATTCTTAAAGCAGTAGATTCTTGACACATTTTCCTATCTCTCATTAAAATTTGTAGCTTTTGAGGTCAATTTGATAGAGATTGATGGAAGGAAAATAAGGGATCATTCGGAGTGGCATAATTAGCTTACGAACACACTTGGTATTTTCTTTAAGCATATCTTGAGCTTTAGAGCTCTGAATGAGAAGGTTCTTGTTTCAAAAAAAAAACTAAAGGCATAGAGCTGCAATTGGCTTGAAGAAGTCAAATTATGATGCTGGTGATGGGCTGCTATGTGCAAGCCACCCTTGTGAGACGACGATAAAGTGAGGGTTTGTTAGAATAACCCTACAAGGAAACCCACTCACACTTTTTAACTTCAGAGCGATTGTTGAGCTTCGAAACCGAGGTCCAACAAAGACTAAATTTCTTTCTTCCATTTTTACCCTTAATGAGCCCAAAAATCCCTTTTTGTCCATCCTTATAAGCTTATGTTGTTTTAACCTTAAGTTTCTTGCCAAAAATACCCCTTGAACATTCTTATAATCTTTACACTTTAATTCAATCAACCTATATCATATAATCTTTGTAACAACAACATAATTATTAATTTCTGCAAAATTTCATAAATACCTCATAATTAATGTAAATCCTACTTATTCATCAAGAAGAAATTCTTGGGGACCAACATTTCTCAATATACTCACATTTATAAACAGTTGTATCCGGAATGTCAATAAATGCATGTATAGTCATTTTCATGGGCAACGATTCAATATTCATGTGCATGAGCATATCACATAATGCATGAGCATGCAACACATTTCTAATCTCTCAATGATTCTCTCACATTTACAATTTCAGCCTTAATATGGATAACGAGATGTTATAACTCTCCCATCCTTAACAGAAATTTTGTCCTCGAAATTAACATCTAATTGACCAATAAGGCAGGGGAAATTTTCTTTTTCACTTTGTAAGTTGTCAATACATTTCTGTCAGTCATATCATTTTTTTCTTAACATACTCACATATCACACATTACAATTCTGAGGCATCTTTATTGATAATACAACTCATAAGTTATTGGTCCTATGCTCACAATAACTTTATATGGGCCAATACAATTCGAGCGTAGTTTATCCTTTTTCCTTATCTAAGCACCTCTTTATCCTAATCTATGCACACATTGATGAGATGCTACTCTTCGAAATATTTCATCTCTCGCCTAGTATTTCGCATCCTTTTATTTCTAATACACTTAACTCTTATGTCCATCTCATGATATTCCATAACCTCAATGTTGATCCACTTAACTCATTCGTCATTATCTTAAATCACTTAACTACTATTACAGATTCATTTCACTCATCATTTGTATCTCGGATCAATTTTGGCCATTAACCCTTTTGTAAGGGCAAATGACTCTTTTGTCGTATAACACCTCATACAATATTCTAATGACATCAAAACAATAACGATTGATATGCTTAAAGTCAATTAGAACTATACCTTGATCTTATATTCCTGTGAACTCCAAAATACAAGCTTTAAGCATATCACCAACAGTCATGACTATCGGTAACTTAAACATGTAATCACTTGGTTGGCCGCTAAATACTATTTCGGCGTATTCCTACTAGGATTTCTAGCTTAGGTTGTTACTAATACTCTCTCTAACCACATCTTTTCTCAATCATCTTTATCAGGTACACATCCTTCTTATTTCAATCAAGAAGTAAGATTTTTCCTATTCAAACTCAAAATTCAACTCGACATTTTATTCTTTTTATTGCATTAGGTTTGGTAACCTCAAAATCTGAATTTGTGACACACTGTTATGGAGTTTTATGTTCAATACCTCATAGTACAACACTAGTTTTGCTTAGAAATACTTATTTACATAATCAAAAAATTCAAGTAACTCTATTCATTGTCCCAACCTTACTTTCAGTTCTTTCAAACTCCATAATGACCTCAAACTTTAATGATCTTTATAAATTACGAAATATTTCTGTATATATATGTAATGTCTCCACGCATATGAAATCACTTTATTAAGCTGCATTCGATTTTATCCTAGTCTCTTGTATAAACATCATTGTATATTACAAAATCTCCAAATTTAGACGATATAATTAATACTGGTGTTATAATTCCTCAAAATTCTCTTTTCATTAATCACTAATTGATACAATTTTTCTTGGAACACTTTAATATTTAATACCATAATACTGTCAGGGCATTGTTAACTCCAACAGATATAACCCAAAACTCATCGTGCCCATGATTTGTTCTCGTAATTTCTTAAGTAACTAACTCCTCAAATAAGGTAATATTATCACATGTTATTTTCCATTTCCCAATTGACTTCTTTTCTCAAATGATTTTCTCCTTTCATTTGATTCCTTTTATTTTCACATTGACTTATTCTAATGTCTGTTCATTCATACTAGTTCTCCACACATTTCAATTTATTTGCAATCATAACTTCCTATGTTGGTAACACATTCATTAGATATAGTTTGTATCTCTCGAACATATTTACGCGGACTATAGCATGGCCCTAAGTTCTCCTCACATTAGCAATAGTGTCAGTTCAAATTAAAAAATCCACTTACATAGTTGGATACTTTACATCAAACAAAATGCATACACTCTCAGTAGCATATTCTACCTCCAATATTCACTTTTGATTCATTACATATTCATTTCTGATTTGTTCCATAATTGATCATTCTTAATTTCAATCATCTAATTAACTCAACTTAATTCAGGGAGGGTTTTTCTTTGAAAGAATATTTCTTGCTACAATCATCGATACTATTCATGAAATCCTTGTCAACCAACCATTTTCCATGATTACTTGTCAGTCATTCTTAGAACCTCAAGAAGATCAATTTCAACTATTCATGATATTTCAATAAGATCAATTTATGCCATAACCTATATGATTAGGACATCCCTTGTAGTAAGGCTCAGTCAGGCATTAAACAACTTCCTTTACTCTAATACCTAGGTATATGTCATCAAAATCATTACAACTTATTTAGAGATGTACTTATGACAATTCACCAAATTAGTAGCTTATTCTAAGGACACCTTAATCTCATTTAATTCTAGACAACAGTTCTCCTTTTACACCTTTCCTCGATTGTGGGGATTATGCCATGATCGTGTCCTTCTTCTTTCTCCTCGAACTCATCATATATATAGTAACATCATTAACAATCTCAATTCATTCCCAATTAATCACTGTAAGTATTTTCATGTCTTACTCTAACTCATCTTGGACTTTGAACTATAGGAACTATGACCGACCGATATTCAAATAGTCATAGATTGCTTCTTATATTATCTCCACATATATAATACATATATTTTCAATATTCTCACTTGTCATAGTGATCCCCTTTTTAAATGTACACTCACAATGGCAATTCAACTTAAGCTTAACAATTTCTTCATATATCGCTATCTTCATCTCACCTTTCAATTACCATAGATCGTCATACATACATATGTTCGCAATCAATTCGAAATCATAGATACATAATTATCCTAAAATTCTAATCTCAATTTCACAGACATATTCTTATACTAAATCATAACTCTTATCACATTTAACCGACATTCATTTCACTTCCAAGTTTGGCCTCTCCATGCTATAGAAAATTTCGTTTTCTTTCAACTTGACTTGTACACTTTAGGTCTCATCATTCATATTAATATCACTTCTTTCCTTAATCAGACCATGACAATGTATTCATATTTATATCACATTCAAGGATATATCACCATAGTATAATATGGATATCATTTTCAATGATATAACCACATATACAAATGTAGTGAACCTTTATCTATCATACAATACCAGATACTATTTCTCATTTCTAAATGCCCATAAGCCTTCATTTGCTCACAATATGAAAGATCATCATTTTTCTCAGTGCTTCTAACCGCTCAAATTCTTAAAGAATGCTTATGTATGTGACTCATATAAATATGACTAAGACTGGGAGATCAGTTGCCACTATATGCTATGATATGACAAGAATGCATGTACCTTGACACATATATCAGAAATGCCCATATAAGATAGTAATTCTAGGCTCTGATACCATATTATAGCACCCCGCCCTCTCGAGACCTATACCTGACCTCTGGAATGCTATCCGAGTTTGAATCCCGCAAGGGTGGCATGCTAGAACAGTCAAACCTTCAAAACTTAGTATAATTTTTTCTTTCATAACATAAAAAAATCACATTTGTTAACACTACACTCTAATTCATTCTCATTTACAAACCTTTCCAATGTGGAAAGTTATTACATGCAAAAACGTATTCAGATACATATTATACAAAAGTTGCGGAATACATTAATGAGAAAGTATAAATGCAGACGCCAACTGATCTCGACCTCTACCTCTTACTTAAATAGTTGCAAACTTTGGGTGAGTTTTGCAAACTCAGTCAGTGACCATCCTCGATGGCTCACTCAATCATAAAACATATATAGATCATGCCATCACTTAATTCACATGATTTCAATCATAATCAAATAGCATCACAAATCATTTTGATCGCTTAATTCACAATTCACATTCAGAGCAGTCAAGCAGTTCATTTTGAACATACATATCAATTTTCATATGCAATGCATGTGAGACTCACTTTCATTTATTTCTTTGTTGTGACCAAGTGCCTATAGTTATCCCGTATTTAATATGGATACCAGGCTCATTGATAACTGTCCCATATCCGTTGGGGATACTAGGCTCACTAAACGTTGACCCTGAGGCTCTGATGCATATAACTGAGCTTAAAGCTCTTTCACGTTGGCTAATCTAGTCACAACTACCTTTATCTTTCATGCATTTATGTAGTGAAATGCATCAATCACATATGGTCACTTATTCACTATCATATATCATCGGACCTTAGTCTGGTATTCAACATTTATGCTAAGAACACTTTGTGATCATGTATTCATATCATGAAGCATTTAGTTCATCACATTCACATATAATTAGCACTTTAGTATATCATTCATGTATCACAATCATCAGACCTTCATTGTACAGAATTCAATAATTAAATCATATTGATAAATATTCATAATCACTCAATTCATAACATAGAAAACACAAATAATAAAGTAAGACTATCTAGGTCTACTCAAAGTACGCTCCAGATTAGCATTAGCTTCCATAGTCTAGAAACGTCTTAACACGAAAATTTATCCTAAACATCACAATTTTTCAATACACACATTACATATTCACATTAATAACTTTGCACAATTATTAGCATTCGTTTAGCACACGTGTGTATATGGAATAAGTACAATGCATGTTCATGACAATCCTGGGTATAAAATCAAATTTCATATCTTATGTAAAATCCTGTCCCCATATTAAGGTTAGAATTTAGATTTCAATAATGGATAAAATAGCAATGTGAGAGTTAGAAAAAAAATTATATTTTATGCTTAACAAAATGTCAGCATATATGCATGTGGATTTCAATTTTTTTGCACATGAAAATAATTATATATGCACTCATTGACATTTCAAATATAATTGAATTGTCATGGGATTAGTTAAAAATTTGTGGATTCTATGTTAAATAATTTTAAATGGTAGATTGAGAATTGTGGTTATAGTGAATGAGTTGAATGGAATGGAGTAGAAAGACTAGCAATAAAAAATTAAGTGTTGGATTTAGTGAAGGAAAATACATTAGAGAAGTTTACTAAGAATGTATAGTTAGAGAGTTAAATTTGGATTTGTAAGGATGTATCATCTGATGACGTTATATTGTCTAATGATGTCATATCGTCTAGTGAAGACGTATCGTTTGGTGATGACATATCATCTTGTAAGGATGCTTCGTCTTGTGAAGACGTATCATCTGGTGATGACGTATCATCTTGTTAGGATGCTTTTTCTTGTAATGATGTATCATCTTATGAGAACGTATCATCTTATGAGGAGGTTTCGTCTTGTAAGGACCTATCATATTTTGAGGACACTGTTTATTTTGTATCGTCTAGTAAATTTGACCCTATAAATGATAGAATTTTTCTTCAAGGTCTCATGAAAGTTATAGACCTATAAGTTCTCTTTTGAACCATCCAAAGAACACCTTAATTTGAGTTCTCTAGAGAAAGTTATGACGATTTTTCCAATTTGTCTAACCCTTCGCCTGGGTTCATCTGATCCTATCGTCTGGTCCCACTTTTAACCCTGTAGATGATAGAATTTGTCTTTAAGGTCTTCATTAAGGTTGTATATATTGAAGTCCCCTTTGGAACCATCTTAAGAACTACTTAATCTAATATCTCTAGAGAAAGCTATGCCAATTACAAGATATCTTCTGTATACTATTCATAACCTTCTTCTGGTCACTGTTCATAATGTATCGTTTTATATGACAAAATCTCACTCCAATGTCTTAATTAAAGTTGTATATATTGATGTTCTATTTCAAACCCTCCAATAATGACCTTGATCTGATATCTCTAGAGCAAGTTATACCTTTTGTACCAAAATAGGTTCAATATGGTTGAGGGCAAAACCTTCGGCCATAACTTTGTCATCCGATGTCCAATTGACTTAAATTCTTAGACCAATAGATTCCTAGGACATTGAGTTACTTCTCCACTAAAAATCATAGCTTTCTGAATGGATTTGGTTGGTGAATTTAAGATGGAAATGTGACCGTGCTGAAGTATGATAATTGATAGGATTAATTTACTGAACATACTTTAGTTTTTTGATTATATCTAGTCTATAGGATTCAAAATGAGATGATTTTTAATTTGGAGTAAACTATAGACATAGGAATACAAATCATCTGAATAAGTAAAATTATGATTCAGTTTCGAAGATGTTCAGTTTCTGGATGGAAGTTGTGCATAGTATATTGTTTTGGACAAGAGCTATCTGAAAATGTTTGAAGTATATCTTTCAAATCACTGAGCCAAATTAAATGATTTTGTTATCAATGGAGACATAAGACATAGGAGAACATGTTTCTAGAAGAAATTGTTACAAAATGACTTCAGTATTGGGGTAAAAAAGAACATGCAAAGTTGACCCGAAATGATGTTTTTATGGTAAAAATCTGAAAGTGAGTAAAGGGTTATGACTTGTGATTTCAGTGGTTTTATTAAATCATAAACTTAAGTATAAATTATACTTAAGTAAGTCTTAACGAAGGGAAGTTGATAAGTGGATAAGAAATGAACAGGTGTCCTAACTAAATTTAATATTTTTATTACCTTGAAAGATAAGTTGTTGTCCTTATCTTTATCCTTCTTGATACTTCTTTCCCTAGAGTTCCTCCAGCATAGAGTTCTTCATCAAATATTCACCAAAGTTAAATATTGTTTTTCTCTGTTTGTCATCACTTCTACTTTGATATTTCTTTCTTCTAACCCAAGAAAAACTGAACCCCTTGTCAACTTTCAAGTTGATGTACGTGGTTGCATGAGGGATTAAGATTCACGTGATTGATGCAGATGTTGGAACTTCAAACAAGTATGCTTTTGATGATTATGTATTTTTGTATGAGCTGAACCATGCATCGTGAATTCACTGTAAAATGGTTAGGAAACAGTGATATTCATATTTGCTGGAAAGTGAGTGAGAAAATTGGGGTATACGTATTTATTGATTTTCTGTGGATTTGATGACCAAAAATGTTATGAGACAGTGTTAAACTAGTTTTGGAGTTGAAAAACCAGAAAACTTGAAGAATACGTGAGTGTGATTTTCTAGTTTCATGATTGTGAAACATGGTAGATTTTGGTTTGGTTATGATATGATGAGCTGAAATGAAATATAAATGAAGAGGAAATATTGAGTTTGAAGCAGAAAGTTGATAATGATATATACATACTTAAATACTTTGTTCTTCCTCTTCACTAGTCATATATAGGTATATATAGGAAAATTAGTGAATGAGTTATTGATATCAATGTACCAAAGGATTGAGATTGTGGTTTAAAGAATTGATGAGTGATTAAGTTATGAAATGAGAATGAGCATAAGATATGAAGTTTGTTAAAGTGCCCAGATTGTCATTAAACATGCATTGTACATAGTCCATTTATACAATCCTGCATAAATAAATGCTTATAAGTGTTCAATTATTAATGTGAGTGCAACGTGTGTCTTGCATAAATGGGTTGTGCAAGTTAAGTGTCCGCATTCAAGCATTTCTAAAATTTAGAAGCAAATGCTAATCTGGAGCGTACTGTGAGTAGGCCTAAATGGTCTTATTCATTGTTTGTTCTGTTTTAAATTTTGTATTGATTGCTTACTGAATGCTTATATGAATGTGAATGATTGTATTGATTTTCGGATAGAAGGTTTGATGATTGTGATGTTTGATTTGGATATTGAAGTGCTACTTGTATATGAATGAGATGAAATAAGTGTAAATAATATGATTGTTAAATGTCGGATCACGGTCTGATGATAAATGTATTTTGAATGTGCATTTGCATATGAATGAAAAAGTGATACTCAACTTTAATGTTGAATGCCGGACTGCAGTCCGATGATATGTGAATGTGAGTGAATGGAATCATGCAAATGTGATTGATGCAATCCATTTCATAAATGCATGAAATATAATGGCAGTGTGACCAGAGTAGCCTTCGATCAGAGCTTAATGCTCAACGAGTGAAAATGAGCCTTGAGCTCAAAAGTGATTAAGAGCCTAAGGCTTACAATAAAAAATGAGCCCTGTATCTCCCAAGCAGATAAGGGACAGTTAATAATGAGCCCGGTGTCTAATGGATACGAGACAGTTTACGGACTCAGTTATAATAAAGTAACAAATGAAAAGTGGGTCTCATGTGCACTACATATGCATAATATGAATGATTAAAACGCATTGAATGTGAAGTGTGAAATGTTGTGAATGTGAATTATGTGTTATATGACTAGGTGAGCCATCAATGATGGTCACTCATTGAGTTTGCAAAACTCACCAAAAATTTACAAATAATTATCAAGATCAGAAGACTACCCCGTTAAACAAACGAGAGTATACCTACAGCATATAAGTGAGGGATAGAGGTCGGGATCAATTCGTGTCAACATTGTATTTCTTTATTTTGTATTGAATTGTAAATTCCGCAACTTTTGTATCAAATTATGTATTCCGAAAGTTTTGAAAAATGTGAATATGATTTATGTTGTAATTTAAAGATGTTATGACTAAAGTGTTTTGTATTTGTGAAAGGGCCCAAATGGCTATTGAAAATTTTGTTATGATTGAAAATGTTTATGAATGAAAGTGGGCCCAATTTGGTTATCGATTATCGCATATTATGTTTGTACTTCAAAACAAAAAAAATTATACTGATTTTTGAATGATTAAGTGCACTAGCATGCCACCCTCACGAGGCACAAACTCGAATATCCCCCAAGAATTCGGGCACGTGTCTTGTAGGAGTGGGGTAATACATCTTATGCTCATTTACATTTCATAATTCAATCACGTTTCATTTCTTTTCTCGCATTACTTGCTCTTATTATCAATTTCTCATTCATTTAAACTAGGTACACTTTTCGAATCACAAATTTAATCAAATGAACTACTTCATATCCATTTTAAACATGTCTTTGTTACTTTAATACAAACAATTCACTCATTAATGTAATTCTAGCAGTACAAGACCAAACAATTATCGAAATTCTCATTTTAGTCTTATATCACTTCCAAAAGTCCAGAATTTTGGGTTAATCTTCTATGATCATTCTGATCAGTAAATGAAGTAATTTGGTATCAATTTCTTCTAGAAAAGTGTCTATATTGTCTTAAGTTTCTAATGACACCACAATCATTCAATTTGGCTTAGTAATTTGAAAGTTACACTTCAAACATTTTTGGACTATTTTCATTCGAAAATAGTATACTATGCATAGCTTCCATCCAAAAATTGAACATCTTAGGGTCTAAATCAGAATTATAATTCTTCATATAATTTGTAAGCCTATGTATCTAGTTTACTTCCCATTGAAAATAATCTCAATTGAAACCTTACATATCCAGATATATTCAAAATGCCGAAGTATATTAAGTAAAATAACACCAGTTCATACTATTCCAATAGATTCCCTCTCTTTCCTTCAATCAAACTTTTTTTCCATCAATTCAGAATGCTGCCAATTCTTTTGGAGAGATAGAATAATATGTTAGGAATCTATTGGCTTAAGGATCACTTCATTTGGAGGTTAGATAACAAAGTTATGGCCGAAAGAATCAAACAAGATTTTGTCCTCAATCATATTGAACCTGTTTCGATATAATTAGTATAACTTTCTCTATAGAAGTTGAATCAAGGTCATCTTAGGATGGTTTCAAAGAAGACGTCAATATATAAAACTTTTATGCAGACCTTGAAAATATATTCTATCATATAAGGGGTCAAAATTGGACCAAAATATACAAAATGAATAATACCCAGAAGTTTATGAATAGTACACAGAAGCTATATTACAATTAGCATGACATTCTCTAGAGATATAGAATCAAGGTCATTATTAGATGATTTGAAATAAGAATTCAATATCTACAACTTCCATGAAGACCTTGTGAAAAGATTCTATCATGTAATAGGTCAAAATTGGACCAGACAATATAAAATGAATAGTACCCAGAAGAAGTTTATAAACAGTACACAGAAGCTGTTTTACAATTGGCATAACTTTCTCTAGAGATATAAAATCAAGTTCATTATTGAATGATTTGAAATAAGAATTCAAGATATACAGATTTTATGCAGACCTTGAGGAAAGACCCTGTCATCTACTTGATCAAAATTGGACCAGACGATACAAGATGAACTGTATTTAGAAGTTTAAAAATAATACACAGAAGTTATTTTACAATTAGCATAACTTTCTCTAAAGATATCGAATCAAGGTCATTCTATGATTGTTTGAAATAAGAATTAAAGATATACAACTTCCATGAAGACCTTGAGGAAAGATTCTATTATCTATTGGGTCAAAATTGGACCAGATGAACAGTGCACTAGACGATATGAAGTCATCATTAGACGATATGACGTCATCACTAGACAATATGACATCATCACCAGGTGATACTTCATCACATATGATATAACCTCATCACTAGATGATATGACATCATCACCAGAAGATACATCATCACAGACGATATGATGTCATCACCAGACAATATTACATCATTAGATGATATAATCTATACTTCTGAGCATCTCCACTTATAAGGACCATAAATTTTGACTCCAATGTCCAAAAATTTCATACTATATACAATTGGAAAGTAGAAAGATAAGCTACAACTTTCTAGAAGATAGCTTTGTCTAATTCAATCTAGATTAATCCAGATTTTTCCCTGAAATTATAATACAAAATTTACCTCTAAGGAAAACTTGAAATTTTGCACTGTGCAAAGTTGGAAAGTCCTAAGTATAACCATTCAACTACCAATTTGAATTCATTAAACTCTCAAACCTCAACTCAATAGGGTTTTGAAATTGAAACATCCCATAATGCAAAATCACTAAATTTGGTTCTAGAAGCTCTTCTCTTCTTCTTCCTTTTTCTCTTCTTGAACTACTTCAAAATCTCTCTCAAGACTGAGAAATGATGAAACCCTATGTAACATCCCATCACCGATGGGAAGGGTAGAATAGTCATTTGGAACGGGTTATGAGTGTTTAAAATTGTCTTGGC
>JANSVA010062643.1:0-12344 GCA_025504915.1 Erythroxylum reticulatum | reverse complement strand
AAATCAAGAAGCTAAAATTGAACTATAACCCCTTCAAAATCCATACTTTCGGGTCCATTTTCCATGATCTTTATGATAAGGTAAATGAAGAAATTTGCTAACACTTTCTTCTATAAAAATTTCCCCCATTGTCTTAAGTTTCCAATGACACCAAAATCATTCAATTTGGTTCAGAAATCTGAAAGTTATACTCCAAACATGCTAGGACTACTCTTATACTAAGACAATATTCTATACTTAACTTCCATACAAAAATGGATATGCTTAGATACTGAATTTAAACTTTATTTCTTGACAAAACTCGTATATCTATGTCTCTAGTTTACTCCAAATAAATAATCACTTCATTTGAACATCTTCACAAAAAGTTATATCCAAAATACCAAAATATGTCTATGCAAAAAAATAGATTTCGCTACAGTGAAATCAGAAGTTTACCGCGGCAAACTTTTCCAGAAACTCATGTCGAAGACATTTTTCGACATTCTTCATCTATATCCTCCCCCTCTTTCAAATATAACCCATCTTAACCCAAAACCACCTCTTCTACCTCATTTCCAAGCTCATTTCAACACAATATCAACAAATACATCAAAATCTATCTTTGATCATTGACCCTAAAAGATTAAAACATTATTCCATTCATCAACAACTTCCTATCCACTATCCACATTGTCTTTCACTTATATCTAACACTAATTATACTAACGAAGAATAGGTAAAGCTTATACTTACTTGATTTAGCTCCAAATTCTTCAAATTCTTCAAGATTTTCATAAACCCTAGCTTTTCTCCTTTTCTTTTCTTCTTCCTCTCTTCCACGACACTCTCTTCTCACATAAGGCAACAATTACTTCTTCTTCTAACTTACACTTTTAATGATTGTAAGATGACGCTTATGCCCTTCTACTTATGCCTTATAACCTTTAGACTTAAGTGATCTACCAAGATTGCCCCTCATGCATTCTTACTACATTTATACTTTAATTCCATCAATTCAAGCAATAAATCCTCCCAACATTGGCATGCTAGTTGCTCCAAAATAATAAATCTATTAAGACCTTAAAATAATTTAAAAATTTCGGGGCCCAACAGAACTTATCAGCGGGTGAGGTGATGATATGGTAACAAATGGAAAGAACTTGGAGAAAGTGGACAAAAGAAGTAGGAGCACTACCTACCTTGATGAGATAAGTTAGAGCCCTTCCTAAAGTAGTAAAAAAAATAAGTTGATGATGTTAACAAATGATAAAGCAAACACATACAAGAGGGGGTGAATTGTGTGTGTAAAAAAAATTACAAGGTGCTATCAATTTGATAAGAGCTTGCTAAACAAAATAAGTCTATAGATAAAAAGGGCCTATTAACTTTTGAAAGAATTTTGTTAACATTTTAAGGAGCTTATTAATTGTTTAAAAATGAAAGGAGCCTGTGAATCACTTAAAAAGTTAAAGGAGCCTGATAACATTCAAAAAAACAAGGAGCCTGTTAATCATTAAAAAAAATAAGGAACCTCTTACGATATTAAAATAAAAGGAGCCTATTATAAAATTGAAGGAGCATTTTGCAAATTGAAAACACAAATACTATAATGTAGAAATTTAAAAGTTAAGAAGAGAGAAAGAATGATATAGACGATTTATACCAGTTTGACTTGTAACAAAGCCGACATCTAAGTATCCAACTTGACTATTTCACTATAAAACTCTAAATAGTAAATTTTGACAAGCCTCTCTAAACTCACAAGTACATATTTTTCAAGATTCTCCAACCTTTCACACTCTTAGTGTTTTACAAGGCTCTACAAGCTCTCAACAAAAATAAATATAGGGTTTGATCAATGTAAGCTTCAAGGATTAACAATGTCTCTCAAATATAGTGTTTTTACTTTCTAAGGCACAAGGTGATTGATATAGATATGACTTTTAAGAATATTGATGTTGTCGAAATATTTCAAAAATCTGACTTTTTTACATATACAATGGCTTTTCGTTAAGTAGACATTTTCGTCAACTAGCTGTTGCTTCATTTCTATTCTGAGTTGATTTTATATTTAACAAATCCTTGATATCATCTATACTGGAATCTTCCAATATTCAGAAGTTAAGAAAAAAGTTTTAACAAAAATATCAAAGCTAATTGTTCTAATTATGTCGTGGAAAAGATCCTTGCGGATATTATGGAATCATTTCTAATAAGGTAAGCCCATTAAGAAGGTTCCTGTAAGAAAGAAAGCATTTACCATCTGATATCATTTCCTTTTAAAAATTATATCGTTAACTATACAAGGAAATAAATCCAATTTGAAATTGGAAATATTATATAGTTATCATCAAAATGATTAATAATAAACCTTAAGCTAACAATCTCCTTCTTTTTGATGATGACAAGCAATAATAGATATATTTTCAAAATTCAAATAATAATATGTAAAATTTATATGTTCTTACTCACAGTTATGACTAGAAGAAGCCTTTCTTACTACCTTTAAAGAAAGAAGCCTATCATTTGTAAGGTAACTGAGATGATATGCATATCACATATTTAAACTTCACAAAATTCATTCCAACAATATTTCAATAGTTAGTAAAAATATATCATAGATATATCATCAAAAGCAAATATATCATCAAAAGTAGATATATCATCAAAGGCAACTATATATCACAGATATATCATCTAAAGTAAGTATATCATTAATTCTCTCCCTTTGTTATTATAAAAAACAGAAGGGGAATAACTAAAAGGTCAAAGAAATAACATAAGTATGTAAAAATAAACCAAGAAAAAGTAACAAGAAAGTTATTTAAGAGATTCAAAAAACTTTCGAAGCATAATCTGCATGTCAAGAATTTGATTTTGCATGTTGTCGATCTGGCCACACATTTGATCTTGATTGGAGTGAATGTTCCTTAGTTATTAAAGAATCAGATCATTTGTGCTTTAGAGTGTAATAGGGGCTAATTTTTGTAGGGTAGGACCTGCGAGGTCTGCTGCTCTTTCTTTGTTCTTCTCCACCCACACATTATCTTTTAACTTATATCTGAATTGGTAGGAAAGATGAATAGAACTTTGTAGGTTCATAACAATCCATATTGTCAAAAGACACTCCATAATAGGAAAAATCTTGGTTAATAGCATCCCATACAATAGACTACTAGTGGTAGTCTTATGACTACCCTTGTCCACTATAAATCACAGGATTATTACTAGGAGGTTCATCTTATTGCCCTTCAGAAGATTATATACTACATATGTGTCCAGGAGACTGCATCTTTCCGCTAAACTACTCCTTCAAAAAATTAAAGTATTAGATATTGATGCAAGGCAATGTGGCAGTAAGTCCAAATGTCGACACCAGGGTTTCCCTTTATGGGCATTCTCAATGTGCAAGTAGATAAAGTTCACAACTTCTCCCAAATCAAGATCAGTAATGTCCTATTTATGACAAGGAAGGTTAGTTCTCCCTATGGGAATTATATTCAGTATGTTTACCAAGATTTCCTCAGTAATCAAGATCTCACACTCACGTAACCAAGAGATGGTTACCAAATTCCCATCAATTTCATATTTTCTCATTTGTGGGTAAAATGATCTAACTAAATAATACATACAGTCTCATTCAAATTCAAAAATAGTTCCTAACCAACAGCAAGAAAATACCAATGTCATTGAATAGGAGAGGAGGCAAAATTCGTCTAGTAACCACCTTTTACTTCTTGTAATGCATTTTGTATCATGCTTCAGCTTCCATTGATTGAAAAAACTTGATCGGTGCTAAAGACTCTTCTTTCCTGTGTTTCTTTGATTTTGACCTCTTAGCTTTTGGAATTTTTTCAAACAAGGCTTCTTCATAAACTAGCTAATTCCTAATAACAGGGTTCTCAACATTCTCTTCGACCATGGTGCTTTGCCTTTTCTTATTTCTTCTTTTTTTCTCTTTCCAGATTTTTCTTCTTCCCTTAGTTCAACATCAGTGCCTTTTTCTTTTTCAAAAACTTTTTTAGCTTGCTTTGCAATACTTCCTATATTTTGTGGATGCCTTATGAAACTGATTGGTTACTCATTTAAATCATTATCATTAATAATCTAGTGTACTTTATATTTTTTTTTACCTATGGAGAGGAGTAGTCGATGGTGGTGTGGAAGTTTTAAAAGATAGAGTAGAAGGAGTAGGTAGAGTAAGAATGGGAGAATGGAATCTTACTTTTCTCATTAGCTCCCCCTTGCTAGAAAATTTTTCTTCCTTTTCTTTTTCGGCTTTTTTTGCTCATGTTCTTGTTCTTTTTGTTCTTCTTCTTGTTTTTTAAAGTTAAAGATGTATTATTGCTTTATTGTTGTTTCATTGTGTTAGGATGATAAATTAGAGTTTGATTCTAGATACAATATAGTCAAAATCTTTCTCTTTATCTTTCTTTCATATGGAGTCTCCTGAATGGATGCTTCTAAAACTTGAGGCTTAGAGGTGATAGAAATAGGTTCAATAGGGGTGCTTAAATATCCTACTATTGGCGACAGAGAAGAAGACTCATAACTAAGAATTTTAAACTCTTATTCATGGTGGAGTGTTTCACTATAGCTAGCAGTAGGAGTCGAGGTTTTCTTCTATCCCTTGGATTTTGGTCGTGCCATTATAAGTAAGATTAGTGAGATTTAGGAGATTTGAGAAGAAATAGAGAGTTAGGGTGCAGAGAGGAAGAAAACGGTGCTTCTAAGAATGAAGAAGATAAGTAGAAAAAAGAAGCTTGCTTAAGGTATACTAAATGATTCTTGAGTGTTGATTTCGTGTAAAGATGAACAATCATACACGCTATTAGAGAAACTGTGGTCGTCTGTGTATGTTCTGTTAGTCATGTACAGAAAGCTGTCAGAATAGTGCGCGTGTTTTAAAAGGTTGAAATAACACTATTTGATAACTGCCTTATTAAGACATATGTATTCTACCCTATTAAACTAAAAGGAGCCTTCTAAACTAAGAAGAGCCTGCCATAAAAACACATTAGAAGGAGCCTGTTAATATCTATAAAGAGAAGTACCATAGAATCTTTATACAAATTTAATATCAGATAATCTGCACATATCAAGCTCTTTTCTTAACACACAAAATCTATCTTCAGAAAATAGCTTATTAAAGATATTAGCTACTTGATTTTCAATTTTAATATGCAAAAGATCAATAGTTCCTTCTAAAACATGATATTTAAGAAAATGTTGTTTGATTTCTATATACTTATTCCTAGAAGGATGCACAGGATTTTTAGAAAGATTCATTGTATTTGTATTATCACATAGTATAAGAATATGATCAAAGTTCAGAGAAAAATCTTGGATCTGATGTTTTGTCCATAAGATTTGAGCATAAAAGCTGGCAACTGCTATATACTCTAGTTTAGTTTTCGAAAACATTGTGCTTTGTTTATAAACTTTATCGTTCGCATAATCTACATCACAATAGCCAACTATGTTAAATGAATCATTTAGATACTATAATTAAAGTCCATAGTTTCGAAAAGACAACAAAAGATCCTCTTTACTGCTTAAAGTTGACTTTCTTTTGGATTTGATATAGTAGTGACTCAATCATTCCTCTGTACTTTGTCTCATCTGTAGCCTTACCTTCTTCATCTTTATGAAGTTTTGCTTTAGTATACATAGGAGTACCCATTAGTTTGACATTATCGAAATGATATTTCTTGATGAGTTCCTTTGCATATTTTTCTTGACTAATGAGGATTCCTTTCTCTATTTGCCTAATTTGCAATATGAGAAAGAAAGATAGTTCTCCCATCATACTCATTTCAAACTCCCCTTGCATTAAAGCTGAGAATTCTTTATAGAAGGATTGATTAGTAGCACCAAATATTATGTCATCAACATATATTTGTACTATGAGTAAATTATTCTCAAGCAGAAACATACTTAACCTCTTATACCATGCTTGAGGAGCCTACTCTAGACCATACAAAGCTTTAATTAACTTTATCACGTAATTAGGATGATTCTCATCTTCAAAACCTAGAGGTTACTTAATAAACAATTCTTCTTGAATATATCCATTAAAGAAGTCACTTTTGACATCTATTTCGAATAATTTAAATTTTCTATGACATGTAAAAGCAAGTAAAATTCTAATCAATTCTAATCTAGCAATAGGTGCATAAGTCTCATCAAAATCAATACCTTTTTGTTGATTATAACCTTGATTTATAAGTTTAGCTTTACTTTTTACCACCTTACCATCTTTGTCAAGTTTGTTTTGAAATACCTAAAGAGTTCCAATGATTGATTTGTTTCACGGACGAGATACTAAATTCCAAAATTTGTTTTTGTCAAATTGATTTAGTTCATCTTTCATAGTTAAAACCCAATTTTCATCAGTACGAGCCTCTTCAATAGTCTTTGGCTTTTTTGGAAGCTAAAATGTAGCCTTTTAAGAAGCTCAAATTTGGAGCTTTTTAGAAAAGTCCCTTCTTTTAGCTTTTTCGGGTAGACTTTAACATTTATAATCTGCATCGTTTATGTTTATAACATTCGATGTTCAATAAACTAATCCAGGTCTCTGCTGCTCTAGTTTTTCATTCTCTCTGCGCTTCCTTTGGTTTTTGTTTTCAAATAGTTTCTTCCCTTCTCTTCTTCGCCAAATCCTATCCTCTCTACCTCGTTTCTCCTAATCTGACCCCTTACATATTCCCTAAAATCTCATGTAGGGCTGACTCATCTCATATCGTCTTCACGTGTTTCTCTTTACTTCACTGATCAATTATTAGAGCTTCATTGTCTGCAGTTTTGATTTTTCTATATTTGTAACTTACCCCTAGCCCTGAGTTGCAGTGAGAATGGCATCGGGGACATGGAAGCCATATGAAGAAGGTGTAAGGGAAATCTTTGGGTTGCTAGAGCATCAATATCTCCCTCTTCCTATTCAGACAAGTCTCAAATTTGGCAGTAACTCTAACTCTACTCCCAATTCCCTAATTTTAACAATTATCTGGCTTTTATCCTTACTCTCACTAAGGTACCTCATGCTTTTTATCAGGGAAAAGTTTTGTTTTTTAAGAGAAAGTTGCAACTTTTTTAGTAGGTTTCAGTGCAGTTTTGAAGTTTAATTTGATTCCTTGATTATGGAGTAGTTTTCAAATTGAAACTTGCAATTTTAGTAACTACGTTTCTTGGTTATTTAGATCTTCTACTCTGAATTTTTTCATCGTTATAAATGGTTAGTGTCATTATACTAATTGCTGCATTTGAATTCTTGTAGAATCTTGATGGAATGCAAAAAAAATCAAATTTGTTTCTTAGGCTTGGATTTACTTATCATTTCCATACATTGAACAGGTTTGTGCTACTTTTGTTCAGCTAATTGAGATCCATCCTACTTTCTTAGAAGTAAGTCTTATTAATTCTTATTTACATGCCTATGGTTTCTGATTATAACTTTCAATATCATGTTGATCTTTTGTTATTTGGTAGTTATTTGTGAGTTTATCTTTCTATATACTATGGTATATTTTAGTTTACACATTCTCAGCTTTTTCTGTACTACTTTGGGTATCTCTCATTTTTTCATTAATCATTCTTTCCACAAACTTTAGTCATATTTGAGAGATGTACTTGAATACATCTTGCAAGTCAACAAGGATGATGATGATGAAGTGGATCTTAAAGCATGTGAATTTTGGTGATCCTTTGGTTCTGTTACTCCTGATTATATTGACATCTTGTTGCTTTCTCAGGGACTTAGAAATCTTAATAAGTTATCATCTGCAAGATCCTTTTTCTGCTTAAAAGTTTTGTTTGCTATATGTGTCACAGTTGAAGCAACACTATTTTTCAAACACATCTGAGTTTGAAAGACCCTTGTATACCATATTCTATGCCATCGAATATGAAGAAATACAAGACTTATGTTTTGTATTCTTTAACCTTTTGGTAGATGCAGGATATCCTTGCATGCAAGATTATTTAGGACCATAAAAAGGTGAAAGGTATCATCTTTTTGATTTTCGACATGCTGGTCTTCCAAGAGGAAAGAAAGAAATATTCAATCATGCACATTCTTCATTAAGATGCACAATCGAAAAAACATTTGGCATTTAAAAAAATAGGTGGAAAATTTTACGTTAAATGCACAATTTTTCTTTTCCAAAGCAAGTTAAATTGAAATTGCTTCAATGACCATTCATAATTTTATAAGCTTAAATGCTCAAAAGTATGAAGAGTTTTCTCCCTATGATGAAGATGATGAATTACTTCCTACAAATGAAGAAATCAATGAAAATGAAAACGTTGAAGAAATTTAGACGAGCCATAAAATAACGAGATAAATGTGTGAGGAAACATATTGCAAATCTTCTTGTATTACAATAAAATGAATAATTTATTATGTATTTAACTATTTACTCAACTTGAATATTTA
This sequence comes from Erythroxylum reticulatum, assembly GCA_025504915.1. Taxonomy (NCBI): domain Eukaryota; kingdom Viridiplantae; phylum Streptophyta; class Magnoliopsida; order Malpighiales; family Erythroxylaceae; genus Erythroxylum; species Erythroxylum reticulatum. Next base: position 3,928 of record JANSVA010062643.1, on the reverse strand, counting down.
TTTTGGGATTATAATATTATTTAGTTTTTTGTATGTTTTAATAGTTATTTTTCATATTAGTTTTATTTCCTATAAGAAAATGAGACATCTCTTTAAATAATTTCCTACAAGATGGTTGTCAAATGTAAACATAATATAATGTGCTTTGTATATTATTTAATATACTTTAAATATTATTTATATGCATAAATAATTTTTATTACAAAATAAAAAATAGTTAAAATTAATAAAAGTGTTTCTTACTTTTATGTTGTCAAATAGTCTACTGTATGAATCTCTTTTCATTTTAATTGACAGCCAAACTGTCAATTGACTTTTTAGAAAACTCTTTAGAAAAGTTATACTAACAAAAACTTTATTGATATAAGCTCATCTAAATAGGCACTAAGTATGTAACAAGCAGTAACTTCAACCTAGTAACCATGAGGTAGATCGTTTTCACACAACATTGTCCTGGCCATATCAGGAAAGGTTCTATTCTTTCTCTCAATAACTCCATTTTGCTGAGGATTCCTTAGGCATGAAAAGTTATGAGTTATACCATTTTCATTACAGAAATCTTCAAATTTTCTATCATAGAATTCTCCTCTATGATCACTCCAAATTGACGTAATGTAGTATCCTTTTTCAATTTGAGTTTTTCTACAAAACTTCTTAAAAACTTCAAAAGTATCATCCTTATTTGATAGAAAATAAACCTATAAAATATAGAATAATCATCTACTATAACAAAACTATAGTATTTACCACCAAAGCTTTGAGTCCTACTAAGACAACTAAATCTGTATGTATAAGTTCAAGCGGTTGGTTAGTAGAAACAATATTTTTAGGAAGAAAGCTACTTCGAGTTTGTTTTCCTTTTAAACAAGTTTCGCAAACTTGATTATTCTCAAACTTAAAGTTCATTAGTCCTCTTATTAACTTATTTTTGTATAATTTTGATAAAATTCCCATGCTACCATGTCCAAATCTTCTATGCCAGATTAAAAAAAAATCCTTTTCTAATGAAACAAAACACTTAACATTTTGTGAAGATATGTCATCTAATTAAGCACAAAATATATTATGATTTCTAGGACCAACAAATACAATATTATCATTAAGATTATCAATTATTTCACAATGGGATGTTTAGAAAGTAACTCTATAGCTCCTATCATATAATTGACTTAAACTTAACAAGTTATGTTTCAATCCATCATCATAAAGAACATTATTAATAGAAGCAGAATTAGAGTCACCAATTTTACCAATTCTAGTGACTTTTGCCTTATTTTTGTGAACAAAGACAACATTACTTCCATCTTTCCTTTCAGTATAGTTGAAGTGAGATATTTTACCTGTCATGTGTCTCAACAACCACTATTTGACCTTTTAGTCTCCAAACATACATTTGAGATAATTTCTTCATTCTCCAAAAGTTACAAGAATGACTAATATGATTGTGTCTACCACAACAAGAGCACAGAATAGATGAATGAGGGTTACTATAATTTTTGCGATTTATCAAGTTCCTATTATTTTGCTTATTACTACTGCTGGATTTAACAAAGAAGTTTTTGTCTGGTCCAATATTATTATTTCATTATATCTTATGCCAGCTTGATCAAAAACATATTTACCATTTCCAAGTAATGCATTAAGATTATTCCTTCCATCAACAAAATTTGCAAGATTTTTTTCTAAAGAAATGATTTTTTCTAGAAAATTTCTCTTTTTCAAGTTCTAGAGTAATAACTTTTTCTTCTAATTTTTTTACTTTAACATAATCATTTTCAAGCAATTCATTTTCTAACTGGCTTACATTTGTTCCAAGAATTCCTTTTTAGAGACTTTTTGCTTATTATCATTCTTAAGAGACATAATTTTAGACAACAAATTCTTATTCTCATATTCTAATGATTTAATCTTATTCATTAAGGATGCATCATTATTTTTAGGCTTCTCAACCTTTTTGAAATAATGCACTGTTAGTTTTTTTTTTACTAATCATATAGTTCATGATATGCATCTCTTAATTCATCAATTTCAATATTTAGGTCAGAATAATATACCTTATTATCTCCTGATTTAGCCATAAAATAAAAGTTGTTGACTTCTTCAGGTTCTTATTCTTTAAAGTTTTCAAAATTCTCATCTAACCAAGTTGTAGTCACAACTTGCTTTCTGGGTTTTCTGTTCTCTATTTTATCCTTTTGAAGAGGAGGACATTATGGTCTTGTATTTCCAGGCTTCTTGTAGTGATAACATATGATTTGATTGTTTTGTGTATTCTTGTTACTGTTACTACCTTTTAATAGGAACCTATTATTTCCAATTTTCTTGCTTTCTTCTCTTTTCTTCATCAGCCTTTTTTTGAAGTGGGTATATTTTTTGACCATGAAATTTATTCTGTCATCTATTATTTGATGAGTTTAATTCATCAGTTGCTTTTACTGTCGTTCCTCTTTTGTATGAGGATCCTTCATCTCACCTAAGCTTAACTTCATGGATCATCAAGTTTTCTCTTAACTAGTCGAGTGAGATAGTATCAAGATCCTTTACAGTTTCTAAAGCAGTCACTTTAGGTCTCCATTCCTTTGGCAGTGATCTTAGAATCTTTGTTACAAGCTCATCATTGGGATATAACTTGCCCAAGTTCTTTAAGGTTGTGATGACGTCGTTGAAACATCCAAAGAATTTCTTTATATTTTCTCCCCGTTTCATGCAAATAGTTTCGTATTGTTGCACTAAAAGACTTATTCTATGTTTTTTTACCTTATTCATTCCTTCAAAAGTGACTTAAAGTTTGTCCCACATTCTTGGTTGTAGAATAGTAGGATATCTTTTCATACTCTTATGGAGAAAGTGCACAAATCAGATAATGTCTTGCTTTGGAATTCAACTGTGTATTTCTTCTATTACCATCAGTCCACACTTATATGTTATTAGTAGCACGAAATGTGGCTCTAACTTTGATAGCTTGCCATATTTTGATATTTAAAGATTGAAGATAAATGATCATTATCTCTTTTCAATAGGAATAGTTCTGTCCATTGAAATAAGGAGGCTTTGAGACAAATTGTCCTTTAAGGCTTCTCAAATTGTTTTCCATAATTTATCACGTGTTGTAAAAAACAATAAATGTGAAACCTCTCTCTGATACCAAATGATAAAGCAAACATATGCAAGATGGGGTGAATTGTGTGTGTAAAAAAATTGCAAGGTACTATCAATTTGACAAGAATCTGCTAAACAAAATGAGTCTATAGATAAAAAGGGCTTATTAACTTTTGAAAGGATCATGATAATGTTTAAAAATAAAAGGAATATGTTAATTGCTTAAAAACGAAAGGAGCCTGTTAATTACTTAAAAAGCAAAAGGAGCTTGTTAACATTCAAAATGAAAAGAGCCTATTAATCATTTAAAAACTTAAAGGAACCTCTTGTGTTATTAAAACAGAAGGAGCTTACTATAAAACTAAAGGAGCCTCTTGTAAATTGAAAACACAAACACTATAATGTAAAAATTAAAAAGTTAATAAAAGAGAAATAACGACAATCGATTTAACTAGTTCGGTTTATAAGGAAGGCTATGTCCAGCCCCTAAGAATCTTACTTGAGTATGTCACTATAAAAACTCCAAGTAGTAAATTTTGACAAGCCTCTCCAAGCTCACAATTACATATTTTTCAAGATTCTTCAACCTTCCACACTTATAATGTTTAACAAGCCTTTCAAGCTCTAACCGTGCATCGTTACACTAGTCAAAATAAAATAACTAGACTACTACTATAGAAGTGGCGAGTCTAGGTCAATTCCATAGAGAATGTGTGTAAAGTTTATGGAATGAAACTAACTAGTGTTTAGGAGAAAAGGGGTTTTGGATTTTGAAAGAAGAAAATAAAATGAAACTAACTAATAAAAACAAATTAAAGAAAACATGCGA
>JANSVA010062632.1:0-12344 GCA_025504915.1 Erythroxylum reticulatum | reverse complement strand
TTTAAATATATGGTATAAAAACATTGATTGATATGTGAATTGTATTTTAGACATTCCTGTTTTTGAATCTATTAAGTCTTAGGTGTGGGTAAATAAGCATGCCTAGAAGGGGTCGGTAGCTGCTTTTGTAACACTTTGATGTCTTTTGTTAATGGAACTTCGGTGTCTTCTGTTTTTGACACTTCGATGTTGAGACTTCGGTCACTTCTGTATATGTCCTGTTACCTACTTTTGTAAATGGATTTAGCAGTCATTTGATTTTATATTTTGATATATGTTTGATTATGACATAAACTAAACTTTTGGATTCTGAAGGGTTTATACCCTCTTGTGTTATGCAGTTCTGTTAATTATAAAACCTGTTTTGAAATGCATTATGTCTGATTTATTGTTAAAGCAATCTCTTAATGTAGATTAGTTATTACTCACTAAGCTATATGCATAGCACGGTGGATTTGCCCCGTGTAGGCTCAGAGTGAGGATTATAAAGGCTGGGACGAGTCAACCGCAATGGCCAATGGAGTCTGAATCTTGTTTTAATAGAAATGAAATTTTAAGTTTATTTTGGCTTGTATTTAAAGTGTATGACTCTGAATTATTGTAAGCATTTGTAATAACTATATTTCAAGCTGATTTTCAGTTTGAAACAAGTTTTTTTAAAGTTTAGCGTATAATATGATGTATGATTGCTCTGAATTGCTTCCAATGGAAGATTTTGAATGCTATGCTTCCACGAAATGTTTTAGTTTGTTTGTACTATCTTGTGTGGCATTCACATATCCTCCCATGGGGTATTTTTCTTGATCTTTTTACTTTTTGTTTAGTGTTGTGTGTGAAAAGGACACATAGAAGGCAATATATCACTATTGGATATTATTAATGCTCTTGATCGAAATTTTTCCCATAGCTTTTATTCCCAATCCTCTAACCAAGCTTGGAATGATCATATGAACTTTAGTTATAGATGGGATAACCAATAAAATTACTTCCTTGATAGTTTACAAGGCACACAACAATTCCTGCATAAAGTAAAAGCTTCTTATTATAACTTAGGTACATCCCTGGAAGAATTAGTTAATGTTTTTGCCACTAATACTCTACAATTCTAGTAAGATGTAAGGCAATTTTTGCAAGACACAAGGTCTAACATCCAAAATTTGAAGAGGCAAAAAAAAAAAAACTCAGGTACATCTCTAGAAGAATTAACTAACGTTTGTGTTGCTAATACTTTGCAATTTCAATACGGTGTATAACAGTTTTAGCATGATTTAAAATGGTTCTAGCAAGATAAAATGTTTCAGTTCCTAAACTTTACAAGTCAAATGGATCATATGGCATGAACTATCAACCACCAAGAACCACGTCTCAACCTAAGGTGTACTCAAAGGACATTAGTGTAGAGACCTTATAGATAGAAAGGAGCTTGAGAATCTTTAGAGGACTACTCAAAGAATTGCTTGTGAAGAAGAAGTAGACAAGGATATATCATTTAGCTCGATGGTAAGTACAGAGTCCATAATTATTGTTGAGGTGTACAAAGTCCATAATTATTGTTGAGACTAACTCTTCACCTTTAGCTAGTAAATTGGAGAAATTAAACGAAGAGGAAAAAGGTGAAGAAATATTCAAAATATTCTAAGAGTGCATGTAATCAGTAGAGATTAAGAATTTGAAGATAGGAAAGCCAATGTATGTGAATGACATCTTCTAAGACCTTATCATGAGCAACCTCAAGTGGAGGAAATATAAATTATGGAACTCAAAGATCATAATTTTGTCATGTAAAGAGAAAAACAAAGAGTTGAGCTAGCTTCAAAGGCGTTTATTTCTCTTACTTTACATTTTTGCATTTGTTTCTTATATGCATGTGTGTTTTTAAGTTTGTTTGTTCTAACACGTTTTTAAGTTTTCAAACAAAAAGAGAGGGAGAGTCATACAAACAAATAAATATTTTCTCTTTTTCTATTACATGTAGGATTATATAGTCATATTTAGAGAGTGAATTAACTAGAAAAATCCATGACAACTTGAGCATGCGCTTTTACTCTTGTAATTAGTCAATAACCATTAACTTTCGAAGAGTAGTGACTGGTGGTAGACACAAGCTAGTGACATTTTGAGCCTTTATAGAATAACACATCCATATCAGTCTCATTGTCTTTTGTTTATGAATGAATGATATGTGCTTAATTGAAGATGAATTTATTCAATAACATTTCATGACTATTGCTAGGAAAGTGCTTAAGATACTCACTTTGACTCATATATAATTTTAGGCACAATTTGGAAGAGAAAGAGCTAAAGCAAGTTCAAAGAACAATATTTGAGTCATTTTTCAAAGATTCACAATCCTTTGTCTTCATAGAACAAGAAGAAGGATTAGAGAAAGAGAATACAAGAAAAAGCATGAAGATGAAGAGTATACATTGTAGAAAATCAAATGATGTCATGAGAATGCAAGTCATGGCAATGACACAAAGTATTATGGGCGTGACTAATGATGCACGACCATGAAACAACATGTCATGGATATGACTCACCTTGCATGAGCATGAAACAAGTATTCACACCCATGAATTAAATTCACGCCTATGATTCAACATGTTAAGGTCGTAACTTTCAACATATGCTGCTCGAAACCCTAGTTTTTAAGATAAATAAACATGTGACAGTAGAGAAGTTTAATAAAAGATTGGAGTGTTTTCCACTAGGAGAGTTTCAGGAGCCTAGGGAGAGCATGAAGAGGGCAACAAGCTCTCAATCATTAGAGATCCATGGAGAGGTAGACATCCCGACGTCTGTTAGGAGGTGCAATTGATGCTAACGACCCGGTTAAGCATATCTTTCCTTGTTTGTTGTTCTTTCACCTAGGGATTGATTATGTTATCCTATGTTTAATGTTTGGATGTTGTGTACAAATGATTGAATTATCTATTTGATTATTTTTATTTAAGAAACCATTGCTAGAATCAAATACAATACATAATAGTTTTTTTCTCGATTCATTTTTAGAGACTAATGGTTCGTAATCCTTAGAGATAACATAACCTAGTTTAAAGGACGCATCGTATACAATATGTAATCATTGTTTTTTCGATTCATTTATAGGGACTAATGGTTTGTAATCATTAGGGATAACATAACCTAGGTTAAATGATGCATCATATGTGGTTGTTGCCTTGATTAATTAGTTTTCTTAATTCGTAATGCCACTACCTAATTGAATCTACAGATCGTATCCTAGGTTGTTCGATGGTTAGGTTTAATTAACGATTGTATCTTGATTAAACACATCCTAAGGGAAAACTCAGGTTAATTATTAACCCACAATTAAATTTGATAGTAGAGGTTTGAGAACAACAAATAATTGAAATATTTTTAATTAGAGTGTAGGTTGAGATTGAACTAAAGAACCGGGTTCCTATTGAATTCCCCGTTTTCATCATTTTTTTTACCTGTTTTCTTTAAATTGCTTTTGTTAGTTATTTTAGCCTTATTTTATTTTCTTATGTTTTAAAACCAAACCCCTAACAAAAACCTAAATACTGATTAATTTCATTTCATAAACTTTACACACACTCTTTATGGGATTGACCAAGACTCACCACTACTATATTAGTAGTCTAGTTTATTTTGAGTGGCGTTATGATGCACTATCAGTGACCTTCATGACATATACATCTTGACTTTGCTTTGATTTTCTATTCAAGGCCACATTTTTATCACATGCATTAACACATAAATGATATAGGCATTCTTTGTTTTTTTTACAAACTACGTTCACCATATAGCCACCTATTAGTAGGAATTTCCTTTTATTAATCCCCTTTGAGCTTTATTATGCTTTTGTTTTGTGATAACCACATTACATGCTTTAAACCTAACCAAGTATCCTACCCAAGTCTTAAAGTTAGTGGAGCATTTATTGATCGTTGATAATTGTGGATAAATACAAATATAAGTGTGGGGGTGTTCATATATATGGGATGGTTATAGTTGTTGGGATAATATTTTATGTCTTATAAGTGAAATTTCGATGTTGATGTAGCTTCTTTAATTTTTTAGATAAAAAGAAAGAAAGAAAGAAAAAAAGAAAAAAGAAAAAAGAAAAATATATGTTTAAATAAAAGTATCAAGGACGAAATGCAACTGTTTTGAAAAGTTGTTTATGATTTGTTTTTCCTCCTAAAGTTGCATTGAATGGCTAACTAGAGTATATGACGTAGATGTTGCTTTCAAGGGTCACTCCTTAGAGTTACAAAGTATTGTTTATCATTAATTTTTATGAGTGATCCCTTCTAATTAGTTATGTTTCATGTGGTTTATGGCGTGAGAACTTGAATTTAAGTTGTGAAACATAGTTTTTGCATTCATCATAGCTAATGGTACCCAATTTTTAATGAATGTTAGTTTTTGCACTTGATATTGCATTAAGTGTTACTTTTGCTTCACTATCTTTGATGGCTTTTATGCTACATTACCCATACACATCTCAACTTAACCTTTACCCAAATTGTAACCTTAAAAAGTCCTTTGATTTGTGATTATGCATGCGAATCTTAGTGGTGGAGAAATTAAATGATATGTAAAGTTGTGGAATTTCATATTCACGAATGGTGCTTAAGTGTACCTATGGACCTGCCTTATTTAAAGACATTTTATCAAGACTACCTTCAGATTGCTCAATTTCTAAAGGGAATGCTTGCTGATTAGTCATAAGTATCAGTGTTGAATGTTGAGTTCTTGCTATGTTTTTAGAAGTTATTCCTCTTTTCTTATGACTATATGTTCTTATAAAATATGGAAAATGAGTAAGTTTTTTGGGTTGTGACTTTGATTTTGATCTTTTCTTGAGGATAGTCAAACATTAAGTGTGAGGGAACATGATATGTGCTTAATTGATTGTAATTTAATTCCATAATGGTTAATGATTAATGTTGTGAAATGTTTCAGACATTCACTTTAGTTCATATTTGGTTTTAGGTACAATTCGGAAGCGAAGCATTAAAGTGAGTTGAAAGAACATTTGTTGAGCCAACTTCTTAAGATTCACACTCAATTTTCCTTATGTACTAAGAAGGAGAAGGATTAAAGCAAACAGGAGACAAGAAAAAAATGAAGAACATATGAGGCAGTGCAAGACTCACAGCCATGCACCAAAAGTCATGGCCGTGATCATCAACTTATGGCCATGACCCATGAATTTCATGTCATGGCAGTGACTATTATGTCATGCCCATGACATGATGGCTCACGTTCACGAGCTTCAATAAGACGATTCACTATCATGACTTTCATGATCTAACACCCTAAAAACCTAGTTTTTAGTATAAATACAATGTTATGAAAGTAGAAGCAAGAAGATATCATTTTGGGAATCATGATTATTCATTTCGGGGAAAAAATAAGGGATAGAACATGACTCCTTTAGAGAACCATGGAGGGCTAAGCCTCACAACATCGATGCGGAGGTGTGATATCAATATCGACAGACATATTTGAGCTTTCTCTCATTTTGTTTTTTTCTCTCTCTCTAGGGATTGATTATGTTATCTTATGCTTATAGATTTGGGTTTTTATGTATGAATAATCTTAAATCTTGTTCTCTTCAGATTGTTTTTGTATGAACCCATAGCAAGAATCAAATATTATACGTAATCATTGTGTTTTAGATTCATTTGTTGCAACTAATGGTGTCGAATCATTTGGGATAATGTAACCTTGGTTAAATGACCCAAGCTTATATGGTTGTTGCCTTAATTAATCTATTTTCTTAACTCATAATGCAACTGTCTGATTAAATCTAGAGAGCTTGTTCTAAGTTGTCCGATAGCTAGGTTTAATTAAAGAGCTTATTTTAATTAAACAAGACCTAAGGAAAAATCAGGGTTAATAAAGCTTATTGTTAACCTATGATTAATAGTGGATGGAAGAGGTATGAGAAAAACAATTCAAAGAAGTATGTTTAATTGTGTGTAGGTCGAGATTAAACCTATGACTGGATCCTTAGTGCATTTATCACTTTTCTCATTTTATATTGTTTGGTTTAAATTTCTTTCTTTATTTTAGTTTCACTTTATTTTCTTATTTAAAATTAAACCAAACCCCCTGTAACCTAAATGCCGATTATTTTTGTTACAAAAGCTTTACACACACTCTCATTAGGATCGACCTAGACTTACCACTAGTTATAGCTTTAGGTCTAGTTATTTTATGTAGTGCTGTGATGTGCTACAATCAAACGAGAGAGCCACTCTAAAGAATGCTCTAAGTAAGTATGATCTTGATGCCTTGAATCTTCTAACTGTAAAGATAGACTCTTTATCTTTGAAGTTTGACCATGTGAATGTTAACTATATTGATAATTCTAATATGGTTTGTGACATTTACAGAGGACTATACCTAACATTATCATAAGAAGTCAAAGCAATCACACTTACCCTTACACCCAACACAAGATATATAAAACAATCACAAGCATCTAAATGACACTAAGACTACATGAGAAAAGAAACTGATTAGAGCATAAAGAAAGCTAGATACAAGAGATAACATGTTTTGTTGTGAGAACCACTCTTGACACTACCTTTATGAAGCTTGTGCACTGTTGATTTTTAGTTGTCAACATCCTTCTTCTGAAACCTTTCTCTTGTGATTAACCCCTCCTCTTCGTCTCATAAATTACTCTTTTCTTCAACGTGAATTCTATTCACTGGATAAATGGCAAGTTCAATGCCTGAATTCCCACCCTTGCAAAAATCTCAAGTTACTCATGTTGCCTTTTCCTCCAATCCTGCCTCAGATCCTCAACTTTTACCTCAAGCCTTACTCCTTTCAACTCTTACAGAAGAAACCACTTTATTAAAAATTTGTAAAGTAGTGGATGTAGTTAGAGATAAAAAACTTAAATGCCAAACTAAACTACTTTCCTCCTAGCTAATTTGATGAGTAGCTTTTGGTTTCTCTTCATATAAAATTATTAAAGGTAGGTGCTCAAAGATGGTGCTTGACCTTAATATAGTATTTTTCTTGATGGGAGAGTAGCCTATCTTGTGATGAAGCAATGGGAATAAATTAATTGGAAACAGCGCGACTTTCAAGACATGTTAGTGAATAGAGATGACACATTCTTTTCCAAATTCTTCTGCAAGAGGGCTTCCACTAAGATTCCTGAGGCTAGACCTTGGCATGTGTATAATAAGCTTTTATTAATTTAATCATATGGACTAGGGATGAACATAAAAGAAATTAGGTAGGAAAATTTCCCAATATGGATACGCATTCATAGTGTATTGTTAGAGTATTAGACTACAAGTGGCTTAAGTTATCTTGTAAGCTATATTGGTAAGCCAATTTGCATGGATCAGGCTATTGCAAGGAATTTAAAGAAAAAATTGTATATAATGTTATCTTCTAGTAAGCTCTATGACATGTTTTCTTGATACAATTCGTATTATTAAACTTGATGAGCAATTTAATACTATAGAAGATATTTTGAAAGTGGCATATACTTAGGAACCAAAGCAACTAAACTCCATATGGAATGGATTTCCACTATAAGGACCTTCAAAATAGGCTTATTTTAGGAGCTAGCAGAACTTAAAGAACTTAATCAAGCTAACAAGATAAATTCTAAAACTTTTGATGCTTATAATGATCTTGATGTCACAATGGAGGAGAATGGAAACAATACTAAGGTGACTTAAGGTTTAGAAAAACAAGGTCTGAATATAGGTGAATCTATTAAATTATATAAGAATTATGCTACTGTTGTGATCAATAAATTTGAGAAGCATGTCAATAAAGAAAAAAGAGAAGAAAACCAGCAAGATTTTGACAATAATAGCAATGAAAAGGATTTTAAAACTATGGTGAAAAAAGGTCTAGTAGGAAGAAAAAACCCTAGATTCAACTAACAAAGTATGAAGATCATTTATTGGAATATAAAAGGAGTCAATGCTCTTTTAAGAAAATCTAGCTTAAAATTTTAATTTTGAAACATAAGCCTAGATTTTTTTCAGTTTTGGAATCCACAATCAAAATGGAAAAGTGTGATATCATGCAATTGCTTAAAATAAACTGGAGGGAAATTTAAAAAACACCCTCATTATCCAATTGGTATAATCCTCATCTAACACAATATTCAATCAGTGGGAGCTTTTACTATTAGCATCTCCGATCAGTTGATACAAATGGAATCTATGTGTAGCCTCCTTTATTTATGAACATAACAATGTTTATCAAAGATCACACTTATTGGTATTGGAAAACCTTAGAAGAATAGCTTTCTAAACCTTTGCTACTGACTGGTGAATTTAACTAATATATGCTTAATTGATTATACATGTACTCCTTAATACTTAGTGATTGATGCTATGAAATTTTTTAGGAACTAATTTTTGTTCATATTTATTTCTAGGTACAACTTGAAAGTTCAAAAGCTAAAATGAGTTTAAAGCACATTTCTTAAGCCATTCTCTTGATTTCAAACTCATTTGTCATGGTGGAACAAGAAGGAGATGGATTAGAATGAATATGAGACAAGAAAATGTAAGAAATGAAGAATTCACCATGCAGTGAAAGATACACGGCCATGTATATTGAATTTTTAGTTTTCACGATCGTGCACAATTTTGAAATATGCATTTTATTAATGATGCACGATTGGATGCATGATTGTCCACCCAACTATGCATCCTCCTAGAAACCTAATTTCTTCTATAAAGGGACATTTGAGTGGTTAAGAGAGACATGGATCATTTTTAGACAAAGTGGAGGGGTAAAACTCTTGATTATTTAGGATTTATAGAGGGCTAATCTTCCTTCTTCTAGTTCGAAGGTGAAATCAAAGTCAAAGAACACATTTGGGCATATCTTTATTGTGTATTCTTATTCTTTCTCTCTTTAGGGATTGTTTCTTTTATCTTTTGCTTATTGATTTGGGTATTCACATATGGATAATTAGTATTCTTATTCTCATTTAACAAGTCGACTTTTCTTCTTTCTTTCTTCCACTGAAACCTATCTCTTCTCTCTTTAACTTTTGTTTTCTCACTCTTCTCCCTCTTCAAATCACGTTTTTTACCTCTTAACAAACAAAACAGCACTTCCTTTTTTCATTTCTACCCTTAATGAGCCCAAAAAGTCTATCTTACCCTTCCTTATAAGCTTATGCTCTTCTATGCTCAAGTGATCTCCCAAAAATGTCCTTATTACGTCTTTATTACCTCGCACTTTACTTTCTTTTTATCTATTCAAAAAATCCTACTAATCTTGGCACCTTTATAGTTCCAAAGATTAAATCTATCTAAACTGCAAAATTATTTTGAAATCATGCTTACTTAAAGAAAAAATTTTCTAGGGTCCAACAAGTAATGTCTCCAAATTTTTAGAGCAAAGACAACTGCAGCTAGCTCCAAATCATGTACCGGATAATTGATCTCGTGATACCTTAATTGTCTCGATACATAGGTGATCACTTTGCCATGCTGCATCAATACACATCCCAATCCATGACAAAGCATCACTATACATCACATATCCCCCGGTCCCTGATGGAATAGTCAACACCGGTGCAGTAGTCAACTGATATTTTAGTTCCTCAAAGCTCTTCCGACACTCCTCACTCCATCTGAACACTACATTCTTTTTCAGAAGTTTAGTCAGAGGGGTTGAGATAAGAGAAAACTCCTCGACAATCCTCCGGTAATACCCAGCCAATCCTAAAAAACTTCGAATCTCTGACACATTTCTCGAAGCTTCCTAATTCATCACTGCCTCAATCTTCTTCGGATCTACCTGTATGCCATCTCCAGTCACTATACGTCCCAAAAATACAACCTGATTTAGCCAAAATTCACACTTACTGAATTTGGCATACAGCTGCTTCTCTCTCATAATCTATAAGATGACTCTTAGATGCTCAACATGTTCCTTTCTACTATTCAAATACACCAAAATATCATCAAGAAACACAATCACAAATTGATCCAGGTAAGGCTGAAACACCTTATTCATCAAGGCCATAAAAGTTATCGGGGCGTTAGTCAACCCAAACAGCATCACTAAGAACTCGAAGTGCCCATACCTACTCCTGAATGCACTTTTAGGTACATCAGCCTCAGTTATCTTCAACTGATAGTACCCTAATCTCAGATCTAGCTTAGTAAACACCTAAGCTCCCTACAACTGATCAAGTAAATCATCGATTATAGGCAGTGGATATTTATTCTTCACTGTTACCCGATTCAGCTGCCTATAATCGATGCACAACCTCAAAGTCCTATCCTTTTTCTTCACAAACAATACTGGGGCTCCCTACGGTGAAACACTGGGTCTAATAAAATCCTTTTCCAGCAACTCCTGAATCTGAGCCTTCAACTCCCTCAGCTCCACAGGTGTCATCCTATATGGAGGAATGGATATAAGAGCAGCACCTGGATCTAGATCAATTGTGAACTCTATTTCCCAATCTAGTGTTAATCTAGGTAACTCATCAGGAAACACATCCAAGAAATACCTAACCATTGGAATGTCCTATATACTCTGCTCAGCCCTAGTATCAATGACGTGGGCCAAATAAGCCTCACATCCTCCCTACATCAATCTCAATGCACTCATGAAGGATATCATCGTGGCTGGTACTGCTTAACTAACTCCTCTGAATACTACCCTCGGGTGACTAGTAGATTCTAGCACTACCTTCTTGATGTAGCAGTTCATGATGGCCCTATGAGTAGTGAGTCAATCCATTCTAGGATAACCTCAATCTCCCTCAACTGTAGTATAATCAGGTCTACCTTCAACTCTGCTTGATCAATCCAAATCAAGCACCCCTTATAGACCTCTCCTATAACAATAGTACTATCTAGAGGTGTACTCACTTCTAGCCGATGCTACAACAACTCCCTATCACAATGCAATCTACATGCCAAATGCAGTGCAATAAAAGAGTGTGTGGATCCTGGATCTAGTAGTGCAAGTGCCTCAAAATCAGAAATGAGAAGTGCACTTGCCACAACATCCGATGAGTCCTAAGCCTCCTGCCTAGTCATAACATAGACTCTGGCTTGGGACTGTGGTCGACTGCCTCACTCTTCAGTCCTCATGGAAGAACTCCTAGCTATCCCTCTGCCTCTAGCTTGGCCTCTCAGTTCAGATCCACCACCTCTGCTCTGCTGGACTATAGTATTACTCCCAGATCACCCACTAAAAACAGAATGAGCTTCCAAAGTAGCAGGGCAATCTCTAATCTGGTGGTCTATAGAGCCGCATTTGAGGTAAGCTCCCGTCAGCCTTCAACATTCACCACTATGACTCCTCTCACAGTGCTCAAAAACTAGATACTGATTCAATCTTTGTCCTGCACTTCTTCCACTGATAGTTTGTGAAAATCTACCCCTCAGCCCAGATCCTATCTGTCTGGATCCACATGGTGGTCTAAATGCTCTGTTCTGGCACTTACTAAAGCCCCTGCCAAAACTGCCCTGACTTGCACTAGGCCTCTTCCCTCTGGATCCTTGCCCAGTCTCAGCTTGTCTCTCTCTCAGCAGCTGCTCAATTCTAATTAAAGCAACTCTCATCTCATTTAAAGTGCCCAGGTCTAAAAGCGTCAACCTTGTTCTGATCTCTAAATTGAGCCAATCCTCAAACCTCCTACACTTGTCTTCTTCTGTAGGGATCAGAGCAGTGGCATAACCCATTAATTCATTAAACCGGACCTCATATTCAGCCATTGACATCCTACCCTGCTTCAATTCTAAGAACTCCTGCATCTTCATATCCAAATAGATCTTGGGAATATAGTTGTCTCTGAAGACCCTCATAAAGTCTCCCCACTTCAACTGGCAAGGCCTGGTGGTATTGCCTGGAACAGTCTTCCACCACTGGTAAGTTGGGCCCTGCAGTAAGGACACTGCGTAGACGAACCTCATCAGGCTTACAGTCTATCTGATCAAATACCCTTTCTATTCTCTCTAACTATCCCTCAGCCTCAGTAGGGTTTGAGTTTCTATAGAAGTCCACAACTCCCTTCTTTCGCAGCCTATCATACCTCCTCTCCCTTCTTTCAGGAACTTTAAGAGGCATCTTGTCATATCGACGCACCTTGTCATATCGACGCACCGAGAAATTCCTACTGGATCCTACCGATCCTTGGTCAGCTTGTTGATCAATCTGATCACCTAAAGCGGATGACCTATAACAAACAATAACTTCAATCATTATCTATATGTCTCACGATATCTCATGCTTAACATTCCTATATGTCCTAACAGATGTCAAACCATGCTTTGATACCACCTAAATGTAGCGTCCCTTACCGTAGGGTATATATCGGGATGCCC
>JANSVA010062621.1:0-12346 GCA_025504915.1 Erythroxylum reticulatum | reverse complement strand
TAGTGAAATTGTTTTGTATTATTTTTCCAATCCTTTAACAATTGAATTTCTTTTCTTTCATCATCATTTTGTTCAAATTTTATTTTTCTTAAACATTAAAAATATCCTTTTAAATCAAATTATAAATTATAAATTTCTTTAAAGCCTTGTGATGCAGTCAAGGTATCTTTTAGTGATATATTATTATGTTTCTTATCTATCTCATACACTAAAAACTTATGCATACGTGGTGTCAAATGCTGCTTTATGATTGTTCACTTATGTTTTATTTTCCTTCATGATATAATATTATCGTTAAGACAGGTTCCATATAACCACCTAGCAGGCCTATAGTAATGCTCACATAAGAGACTTAAGGTTAATGCCTTTGTATCTACATCACGTGCGATTTCCCTAGGACTCATACACTAAGTTGATGGTTGACACTACAGTCACCACCATCACCTCTAGCTATACTATAGGAGCCATAGGAGCAGTCGGATCACCCATTGTTTTATTTTACCACAGAGGCTTAGAGGAAGCAAATTCAATCCATTTAGACCATGTAGTTTGAGGTGCCTAGGTACCTTAAATAGGTTGTACTACAAAAAGAGATTATCTCCTTTGATGGATGGTACAAGTTCTTCATTTAGGTGTTTGTGTATAAGGAATTAACCGTGTACATATACCGTAGAGATTGATAGCACCAAGACGTTATAAGAGGAAAAATTTGTCCTTAAATTGAAACTAGGAGGCGTGGATTATAGCCTTAACTATAATTAGTTTAGGGTCCATACCAACTTATTCATAAAGGAGTATACTTAGACATTAAAGCTCAGGATGTCATTGGATTGGGACTGGTTAGATACTGACTGCAATAACTACTAGTATGTGATGGCCATATTGAGGCTATATCATTTTACAAAGTCTAAGGCATTAAGGTTCAGGTTCCCAATAATGATGTGCATGCTTAAGCTCTCTATCACTCATTCTATAGTAAGGGGGAGAACATAAGTGTCATGAGTTGTATAAACCTCTTCCTCATTTACTACATATGTTGGAGGAATACGACATATTTTAAGATTGCATTCATCCAGTTAGTTTGAGGGCACTTGCAAAGGGCCAATTTTGGCATCATAAGATCACTAGAGTGAAAAGAGGGTTGGGAATGCTCATAAATAAGCATGGCCTTATAGTAGTAGGCACTCTTATACCTTTTACAATAGAAATCCTATAAGTTTTGCACATGGTGAACTACAAGAAATCTGTAGTTTACCGACAAAAAACCAATGGTAAACATAAGTATTCTGTCGGTAATAAAAAATACCGACGGAATAAAACGACGGACAACAGCATTGTTAATATGGTCGTAGGTAAATTTAACGACGAAAAATTTATGTGTCCTTCCTTCGGTAAAGTATACCGACGAACAGCCGTAACCGTCGATAAAATTTACTGACGGAAGGCTTTACCCATCAGTACATTTGCCGATGAAAGAAGAAGAATGATCGATAAACCATAGTTTAAATAATGGCAAAGGTTTCAATATTACCGACGGAAGAAGAGAAATGGTCGATAAAGATGTTTACAGTTTATCGACGGTTTAAGGTTTTCTGTCATTACATATAGTGTTATTTTGCGATGGTCTTATACATTCCGTCAGTAAATACAAGTAAGAAGTTTTTTAAAAAAATACTTGACATTAAATTTTATTTCATGATCTTATGATAAATGCATAATTTCAACAGTTATGAATTGTCTATGCATAACAATTTTGTTTGTTTATATATTTAATTTGTTTAAACAGGAAGTTGATTGAATATATAAAGTTAAAATTATCTTAATTGATAATAAAAACAATATAGTATACATAATAAGTCTTTGTAATTCAAAGCAAATGATTACAACAATCCTAATGTCTTGGTGACCGCCGGTGCTCTGAGGTGCTACTCTTCGCCTTCATCTCATTCATCTCTTGTCTCAGCTGAGCTATGATGTCTATCAATGTGTTCACTGTTTTCTGAAGCCAATTGATGTGATCAGTTTGCGACCGTTTACTAGATGCTGTTATACTGGACGTGGAGGATTGCAAATAACATGTGTTGGTAAATGAACCTAGCCCAAAAATCCTTCTACGACGGTCCCTACAATCAAGAACAAAATTGTTCACAGCTTAGAAAGTAGGATATATTCAAACAATCATATAAAATGAACATGTTAGGATCAATGGTGAGTAATATTGATTGGTAAATGTCTAATTAGAAGACCTAGACAATTAGGATCTACAAGGTCAAACATTGCAGCATCAAAACCACAAGGAGAAAAGAGTAAGCTAATGAATATTCACCTTTATTATGTAATTAGAATTTTTAATATTATAATTATTTACATTTCTGCAAGCAAATAAAGGATATTAACAAAAATTAGAAAAGTTAGTTAGTACATAAAGGATGATAATCATGACTTAGACACTTTAAAGCATGAGAATGCAGAGTTGCATGAAGTTAGTTGATTCTCTCATAGACTTATTGTCTAAGTTCACTGAAGGAAGTGAGAAACTAGAAAACATGTTACAAGCTCAAAAGAGTTGTAGTAATAGGTATAGAATCAAATACCATTCTGTGTATACTTACATCACTTAAGATAGCTTTTATCAAAGGAAAGCATTTATGTACTAAAGAACCAATTCCTAGGATGAAATATCAACATGGAGCATCCATATCTATGCACACACACGACAAATCCACTAATGCTCACGTTAAGAGCAAACCTTATGCTTTCATAGGTCATTCACAATCTAGACCAATAATTTGACACTCTTAATAAAATAATATGCATAACTTATTTACCAATACACATTGAAACATGCAAGCCCACTCATATTAGATTGCTTTACACCAAGCATATTATATGACACATTTTCACACTCCACACAAGCATCATTACAGTGAAAGAAACATACCTAGAACATAAAACTATGTTACCACTTTTCATTATTTAAAGAAAGCATCCAATCACTTACATAAACCAAATGTTTCCATGGCTCATATGTGTATTGAAGACTAAGGAATGCATGCTTACATTAAAGTTATATTGTTCATTATCATACAATTAAATCATATGACATAGTATGTTACTTTTATGGTAAATATGGGCATATTGACAAATTTTGCTTCTCGTATCAAAGAGTAATGAATAAACTCTCAAACAAGTGGGTTAAAAAGAAGAAGGAGACTAACAACTAAAGAACTAAGCGATTTAGGTGCCTAAAACACATTAATTGGGTTGTTTTATAGGTTTTTTAAAAAATGAGAAACAAATGGTACATGGATAGTAGACACTCAAGGTATATGAATGCTCGTAGTCCTAAGTTTCAACTCTGAGAGACAAAGATGGAGAATTCATCACTTTTTGAGATAATTCCAACTGTAAGATAATTCACATTGATAAAGTTGGTAAGAAAGATCACAAAATTATTGATAATGTTATTTAAGTTTATGGATTGAAGCATAACTTGTTAAATGTGAGCCTACTACGTGATAAAGGCTAAATTTATACTTTAAAGGGATATCGTGCATTACATTTTTTAGGAAAAAGAGAAGGAAACATAAAAGCAATTGATGTTGATGATTTTTCTAACCAACATATAAAGTGTCTAATGTTTATTAGAGAAAACACATGGATTTGGAATAGGAGACTTAGGAATGCAAGTATAGGTCTCATTTCCAACCTCATCTCCAAACAACATATAAATAGGCTTTTAGAGGCCAAATTTTAAAAAGACTTGTATTCATTGTCAAATGAGAAAGCAAACCAAAATCTCATTCAAAAGTAAAAAGTTGGTAACTCCCATTAGACTTTTACAATTAATTCATATGGATTTAGTTACAACAACTAAGGTTGCTTGTTTAGGTGGTACTTTTTTTGCTTTCATTATAATTAATGATAATTTTAGTAGATTTACTATGGTCTTATGCTTACCAAACAAAGATGAAGGCTATAGGGCATTTGTCAATTTTATGAAAAGGGTCCAAAATGAAAATGAACATTTTGTTGCCTTTATTAGGAGTGACTATAGTAGGGAATTTAAAAATTCAAGGTTTGAAAGCTTTGTGAGGATTTAATAGGGCATTTAATAGGAAGAAATTACAATTAAAGAATCTATGTATGTCTTTTCTATGAAAGATTTTGAAGAGAAGAGATAGGTATATGTAAAGATCTAAAGTCATTAGCCTTTCTTGGAATTAAAAGTGATCACTAACAAATCAATCATGAATATATTGTTGAACTAAGTGAGGGAAACAAGAAGGATGAGAAACTCCCATGAGAATGCAAATTTAAAGAAAAGTCATCCTCCAAATCAAATTTTACATGATGTTTAATAAGGGGTAATTACTAGACCTCAACTTAAATATTTTTATCATATTACCTTAATTTATTAAATTGAATATAAGACAATAAAAGAGGCCCTTAATAATGAAAGTTTGGTTCTTGCTATGAATGAGGAGTTTAATCAATTGGACTCCAAATCAAGAAAATGAAGGAAGGTATGTTTATAAATGAAGAAAATTACACTAAAGAACTATTGAACTACTTCAAAATGGACCAAACCAATCCAAACAATTAAGGACACCTATTAGGAAGAATTAACCAACTTCATCTTCTAACTAATACAATCACAACAAAGAAGAGGCATTTCAACAAACACCTAATATGCATCAAACAATCTTTGCAATATCACAACCAAATTTCAAAACTCAACCTTCTAACAATAACATTTCAACCTTAATTCTTCTTATCCATTCACAAATTACTCAAACGTACCAAATAAATCAAATAAACAAACAAAATTACTTAACAAAAAACTTAAACCGTTTGCAATATACCTCATGAAAATGCAACAATCGTGGGAGAAGAGGGCGAGCTTCCGACGCTGACCACAATACTGACGACAGACCAGAAAGCTGTGGGAGAACTTGATGGAGGAGAGGAGATGGCGTGGGAGGGAGGAGAAGAAAATCAAAGCAGACTCATCAGTAGGGGGAGTAGCTACTGACGAGTCTGCTTTGATTTGAATAAAATGACGTTGTTTGGTGTTTAAACCAAATGACGTCGTTTTGTTTAAGTTAATAACGTTCAAATGTAAGGAGACGACATTGTATTGGTTTAAAATTTACCAATGGAATATTCCATTGCTAATATTCTGTTAGTACTGTCAATTCTTCATTTCTCTGCCACCAATTCCTGCCTTAGTTACCGACAGTATTGTTTCATTGCTAAATTAAATTTTCTCGGCGCATTTTTCGATGGACAAGTGAATACCATCGGTAATTTGCAATGGTTTGTTTATCGTTGTTATTTTTTTGTCACCATTTCGTTATTTTCTTATAGTGGTGGAGTATGATGAGCTAGTAGAGTAGGAGAAGACGAAGCACCAAAATGATAAGCATGAGGTGATGTAGATGAACATGCACTTGATGTAGATGTAGGGCTTGAGAAGTTAGCTTAAGAGGGGGAGATTGAAGGTATGGATTATATAAAGCTAAAGGAGCCCACCATACTATAGAGTTAGTACCATCAAAAGGCCATTGTCCTTATTGCAGGCCTCAAGATGGATGTCCGAGATAATATGCAAATAGTGGCGATCGAGTCAACCATCAAACATTTGGTGGATACGATCTCCTTTGATGATCTATAGGACTTATGGGCTTTAATACCTTATATGTTACCCCTAAGAAATCAACCCCCTCCATTTGATTTATTTTTCTTTATATTTTCATTTTCATTTTATTATTTATTAATTGTTAGCATATATATTTTGGCACTCTATAATTCCAATATCAGACTTAATGGAAAATGAATACAATATAATTTTATCAAGACTTAGGCCATTTATCACAAATTAAGGAGGTACCTTTTATCATATTTCCTTTCCCCATTTTCATTATTTTTGTTGTCTTACATGTTTCATACATTGTGGACAGTTTATATCTTAATTGTGAGGGAGGTAATTTAAAATGTTTATGTAACTAGTTATGAGTATTAGTGAATAAGTGGATTTAATTTTCTTCATGGATTTTAAGAATAAATGCCTGATGAATATTATGATATTCTTTGTCTAAAATGTACATGCATCAAGTAACTGCGACTTCTTTTGAACATTTTCATCATACAAAAAATGAATTGAATGATAAAATTATGAATAAATGAGTTTAAATAATTTTATTACATTGGCTTTATACTAATAAAAATTTGTAGTTAAAAAGTAATACTAGTAACATTTGAAAAAATGACCTAGTTGAGTAATAAGAAGTATTCATGACAAGGTACTTATTTTTGTATAAAAGACTAGGTGACCTTTCAAACAAGCTTTTTTTAATGTTCCTATTTTGTTTAATTTTGTGTATTGTTAATAAAGGGGTTGAATATGTTAGAAAGTTGATGCATTTTACCATGTGTATGTTTTCCTTATACAAGGAGTTGAATTTGTGATTTAGTTTGAAGTTTAAAAGAACATGGAGTCAATTAAGTTAACTTATAGATTGATATAAGTTGTTGAATGCTTAGCATTTTGATGACACTTGTAATTAGATGAGTAATAGAGAATCGTGATTGGTTTGTTTGATTCGTTTGACCTTTTTTTGGAAATATTTTCTATTTGAGATGGAATGATGACATTAGTTTGCTTGAGGACAAGCAAATTTGTAAGTGTGGGACAGTTTGACGTGTGTTAAATATATATTACTTTTAGTATGATTTTCATAGTATTATGCTTGTGTTTTGGACGATTTTAAAGGATTTGATACTCAAAATGAAGTATGTTTTATTCTAGGTCTTATTTCTGCCTCTAAGAAAATGAGAGAATTTAGAGAAGCAGTAGACCAATTTAGAGTAACTATGGTAGAATTGAAGAAGGACCCTAAAAAACAACGCTTACACTTTATTGAGTTATGGTGATGTTCAAAAACGGTTGATTCTATTTATTCTTTGCCACCCTACACACCCCGTGCTCTATTGTTGATCAAGAAACACGGACTGTACATATTCCTATGTCAGTTTTATATTGGATGTAATATTTTATGAGAGAAGTTACAAAATGCGACAAAGACAACATGATTGGTATATGGTCCTGTGGTGGGGTAGTTATACTCATTAAAAATTAGAATATTGAATTATTAAAAAGGCGGCAAGTAGGAGATTGGAAGCTTTTTGGATAAAGGAGAATCTGGAAGCAATAAAACTCACTTTAAAGCCATTCTATAATAACTATTAATTAAGAACAAATAAATTTTTGAAAAAGACTAAGAATTCATCAAGATTCACTAAAGATTTAAGATTTAAGATAATGATTTCTTATCTTGTTGTCTTTCTTATTTTTATTTTGTTACTGCTTGTTTATTTATGAACTAATTGGGATATAGATTTAGGTGAGATGAACCTTAGGATTTGATATGTTGAATTGATGGATCCTTTGATTTAATATAGTTTTAGTTTTCTTAAGATTTATCTATATTTTATAATTAATTAAATTGAAGAAATGAGAGTTAAAGGTTTAGTTATTTGATTCATGCATTAATATTTGAGAGAATAAATGTACGGTTGGATTACACTATGGATAAAAAGGGTTAAGCATGAGTTACTCGAGAGATAACTTTAAGATCTTACTAAATTAGTGTAAAACCTATCATAAGAATTCATAAAAACTAATTAATGCATTCTTAGATTGTCTTTGTTAGAAAGAGATATCTGTTGATTCAATTTAAGGTAGGACTTATATGTCTTGAGAGAGAATATGATTGTAATTTAAAAATTCTTACTTATATAAGAAAAATTAAGATCAAGTTAATTATGGTAAAGTCATAAGGGATATCTTACATAAATCTAGTTTATTTATATATTGCTTTATTCTTGATTATTGCTTTTCTTTGGAATTCTGAGTGCTTATTTCATTTTTTCATCCAATCATAATCGGTAGCCTAAAAAATTAAGTTTGTGAACAATCGGTAGTTAACCCTTATTCCTTGTAGTATCAAGTCATACTCATCAGTGTTAGCTATAGTTAACCTAAACCTTAAATAATGTTCTTCACTTAACTTTGGTTCACTTAAATAACATTTTTCAGTTAACCTAAACAAGCTGAAAAATGTTCTGCTGTCGCTAAAAACGATGTCGTTTAGCTTTAAACCAAACGACGTCATTTTGGTTCATTTTGGTTAAGTTAAAGTATTTAGTTTCAGTGACAAAAGACGTCGTTTGGTTTCAAATTAAACGACGTCATTTTGGTTAACATTAAACCATTTGTTTGGAACCAAGACGACGTCATTTTGTTTTCTAATCAAAAGCGATGTCATTTTGTGACAATAAATAACCTTGAACTTCTGAGTCGGGAAGATGATGCTTTTATCGACGGAATTTTCCGTCGGTAAACTACAATTTTATCTTTTTCATTTTCAGACAATTTTTTCGACCAGTACAAGATATCCATCGGTAATTAACGACGGTTTCTTTACCCTCGATAATATTCGGTCGCGACGGTTTCTTTACCCTCTGTAATATTCGGTCGCAATTTTAGAGTTTTCTACCATGCACTTATGATATAACATACAGATCAATATCTTTAAACATTTTATTTTAAGCCCTAGGAAAAACTAGAAACTTCATTCATCATATGCTTTATATTTTATTTTAATTCTTATAAATCACTTTAGTTACTTTATTTGAAGCTTTAGGCAAAACTACAAACTTCTAAACATCCAACCATATCTATTATTTTAATTTTCAATCTACTTTTAAATTCACACCAAGTTTATTTCTTCTTAAAATTTCTCAATTTTGTAAAACCTTTTTAGAGTTAGCCAACCGTTTAAGTCGGTAAATGGGATGCCTAACATCTTTCCTACTTTACAATTTGACCTTGAACTCAAAAAATTTTTTAGGTAGGACTTCTTTAATTCCTTTCTTTATATTCTTTCTATCTTTTCTTAATGGGGTAGGTGTCCATTCAATTTTATTCAATGTCTATTCTTATCTCTATTTAAAGCATCTAAAGAATGTTAACCATAGGTCTAAAATGCACCTTTTTTAATATAAAGAATGTCATTACTATGCATAAGCCAAAGTTTTCCAAGAAATAGCTAAAATACAACCACTAAGGAAAGCTCATATACCAATGAAGGTCAGTATAGCCTTAAGTAAGCTAACCAATCTTATCCTATTTAAAAGCAGTTTGTTTGAGTTACATACATGTTCCTAGCTATTGAAAGAACAATAAGTTATATCACAAAACAATTTCTTCAACTTCACAAAGTCCTTGTCATTCTCATTCTATGAGATAGTATAAGAGTTAATTCTCTTGTAAGAGTCAACTCTCTTATTCGCAGGATATTTCCTTGGCTTACCACCTTAAGAGGGCACCTTTTACCTAAATAAAAAGTTTGTGGAAGACTTAATTTATTATTATATTAAATCAATGAAATAAAAATTTTATGAAAAACTTAATTTATTATTATATTAAATTAATCAATATTGTTAGTACTTGATATATTAACTACTAATAAAGTGATTTAACATTATATATTAATATTTTATAATTTTAATATAAATTACAATACATAACTATGATAAATCAATAAATTAATATGTTGGACATATATCACCTTATGGTTTGTTAAAGACCTTTTGATTCCACTACTATTTTGTAGTTTTTATTTTTGTTTTCCGAACAAAACCCTATTTGGTTGAATTTTTAGTTTTTATTTTTATTTTAGTTTCTTCCAATTTTTATAACATATAAAAATCATAAAATAAGTTTTTAGTTTTTATTTTTGCTTTTTTGATAATTTAACTTACCATTAACGAATAAAATTTAATGATTTATCTAAAATTATTTTGAAAATAAAAATATATCTAAAATTTATAACGAAATATTAATATTTTTTAAATTCAAAATATATTTGAAGTAAATAAACTTTAGGGCTTTAACAGTTTTTTATGAAATAATTTATAAATGTCAAATATTTACTTCTAAACGATGACATTATTTTTAATAATTAAAACATTAATAAATAAATATTAGTTTAGAGATAAAATTTTTATATATTTTATTTATTTTAAAATACAACATTTTTATTAATATTTACTAATAAATATTATATAAGAGATTCAAATAAAATTATTTACATAATAAAATCATGAAATTAGTTATCTATAATTTTATTCAATATTTAATTGTTATCAGTAATTAAATTGTAACTTACTTAATATAAACATTTAAATAGGTTTTCATTTTAAAATTTTAAAATAAAAATTACAAGGGAAAAATAAAAGTATTTTTAACTCTGAAACATCTACCTATAGTTTGTTAACGCCAAATCAATCCTTTATGGCATGGACATTCATTTAGATAAATTTCGTTGCATGTGTCTTCCATTGACATTTTTGGGTTAACTGAGGGAAATTTGAATAATTTTGAGAACTTCTCTTGGGATTCTTAAAATGTAAGAAGTTTAAATGTATTTTATAATGAAATTACTTTTTTGGTATCCGAATCCTATTTCTTTTTTATTTAAACATTGATTGCTGCGTCTTTAGGTACCGAAGATCTCCTCCAGGATCATGTCTTAGTTCACATCGCACCATCACCTCCACGTTTATACAATTATATATCTATATAAAAAAAAAGACTAACGAGCACGTTTCACTCGTTTTCTTTAACAAATACACTTTCTTTGCCAATTAAGTACTAAAGATAGGATCGAAGAATCAGGGAAGGGACTCCCAATTACTTGTACTAGATCTCCATGCTGTTCAAGGTATTATCACTCGCAGTGCCAATGATACTACAAGGAGAAGTTGATCACCAACTGGTGTGAAGAAAGTTAGTTTGCAGTGAACATCGGGGAACAACGATCCATCACCACCATTGCCATTGAAGAAGGAGGCACTTTGGGGCTGATCCATCCTCCATTGAATGCATTTCTCCCTCCATTGACCAATTCTCTACACTATCTAGATTGGAAATCAACAGAAGCAAAAGCTACATCATGATCATGGTCTCCAAAGATTCACCTCACCTTGCTTCTCTTTTTGTTAAATTTGCTAACCTATGCCTTAAAGAGCCTCCTTTCATATATCTTAGCATCCTAATCACTGCAACTAGGGTCACAGGTACAGACTGCCGACACTGAATTGACAAAATCAGGATTATGGTAGAGCATTGGACAAACAAAACTCTATTATATGCAAGGATAATTAAGTGTAGTTTGACAATTGGGGATGCCTTGGTCCTCTTCGCTTAGACTTGTAGGGAATTAATTCAAAAATTACTGTTACAAATTCTTTTATCTTATCTTATAATGTTCATCTTCTATTTGTTTTCTTAAAGACATTTTTCGTCCTCAGTGACAATTTTGTCCATGTCTCATAAAATTGGACTAACATTAATTGAAATTTTGGTTTTTAAATAAATTATCGGTTAAGTTGTGCCATTTGATTCAGATAAAGATAATAAAGTGGCCCAATAAACGATTTAGATTAATGGGTCAAAGTTCAGATGAAAAATGGATCCCGGTTAGTGTGGACCGGGTTCATATCGGTCTTGTGATGGGGAAGCCCGATATGAAAGCTATATAAAGGTTAAGGTCTCCTGCAGTTACTAAAAGAATTCATTCATGAGCATAAGGATTCCTAACCCGTTAGGGAAGCTCGTGATTTGAGGAAACTGTAGAAAGACCTAGCCTGTGAGTTGGTGGGCATTTTCCACTAAAGGCCCCTGGAAATTCGGAGACGTTTGGAGCTCAGAATCGGCATCGGAATCAGAGATTGAACCGAAATCCAAGGATTCCGCATTACCTTCGTTTTTAATCCTTTCACGTAGATCCGGGACACGTAGTAAAGCTCTTCCTACATATAACATGTGGTGTCAGAGTAGTTACGTGATCGGATTGTCGGAAATGAAGGTTTTTCGATTTTTCATCTCATTTGATTTTCCTTCATTTTTGATTCATTTTTCAGTTTTTTACGTATATAATTACGTAAAAGTGGTCTACATAAGGTTAGCTACGAAAAACGAGTTGAAAACGGGTAGAATGGAGTGAAAAATGAGCTCCCGGGATGCCGAAAATCACTTATGCACGAGCCAACTGCGTCGCGACACATCGCTTCAGCAAGCGACAGACGAGTGTCGAGCGTGCATCCACGCACCGATCGCGTGGAACAGCAAGTCGTGGACCGTTCACGCGTCGACCACGTGACGTGCGCTGATGTACAACACGTGTCGCACGCGCCGCACAGTATCCGTGCATCTGACCCCGCGCGCTCGTGTGCAGTGCACGCGCGACCCTCCCACACGCGCACTGACGTCATCAGC
>JANSVA010062601.1:0-12347 GCA_025504915.1 Erythroxylum reticulatum | reverse complement strand
AAGATCTTGACCAAGCAAGATAATTAGTTCCATCAAGTTTTACGGGACTAATTTGAAGTGAAGGGTTATCGGAACTCAACATAATTACCTTCTTTCCTTCCATCTTCTTTAGTGTTACTTAGAACAACAAAGAGAAGCTGTTTAAAAAATTGTACTGTTGGTATATATGGGCAGAAACGTTACCAGACAGACCAGAAGCAATACTACACCGAAGAGAGACAAGGAAGCAAGGGAACTTGTGGAAGATTAGGGAACGTTTGACACCACCAGAGGAGAGGCAAGAGGTCGGCGATCCTGATGGAGAAAGAACGGCGGCGAAATACTGGCCGGAGGGCGGTGCGTGGTGCCCACGTGTGGAAACGGTAGGACGCTATGGCGGCGTGTGGTGGCGCGTGGAGGTCCGGTTGATGTTGGATCTTTCACGGTGGTGGTCGCCGGTCACTGCTGAAGTAATCTAGGTGGGTGGTGAGAAAAAAAACGTTGCTGTATGGGGCGAGTACAAACTCAGCCGGTGAAGAACAGTCGGAAAAATAAAACAACAGTCCTTAAATCAGATAGGTCTCTGATACCATGTTGAATGTGTTGAACAGAATTTGTATTCACTATATTTCTGTACATAGGAACAAGGTTTAACTAGGTTTATATACAAACTTTCTAGGACTATTTAGGAATTAATTTAGCTATTAAATATAGGAAATCTCTCAATTATAGGAGAGATTATAGGAGCAATTATAACAATATCACTACAAGATCAATGCTAATATCTATAGTCAACACTCTACAACAAGAGGTGCAACATGACTCTTTTTATAAACAACTGGATCAAAGAAATCTCAACCGACCTGAGACACTCTATGTGCAACATGATGGGGTATGGTTTTTTAAAAATAAAATTTGCTTGAGTCCTAATTGTTCTCTACTACTAGCCGTTCTCGTAGATTGCCATGCCTCCCCTGTTGGGGGCCACTTTGGATACCATAAAACATTGGCATGAATTCAAAACAGTTTCACTTAGCCTAGGTTACGCAATTTGGTCAAGCAATTTTTGTTACATTGTGATACATGCCAATGCTTTAAGAACGACAATTTGTGTCCAGCTGGTCTCCTTCAACCACTACCAATCCTAACTAAGGCATGGATCGACATCTCCATGGATTTTATAGAAGGACTACCATCATCACAAGGGTTTTCGGTCATTATGGTGGTGGTCGATAGACTCACCAAATATAGCCACTTTCTTCCTCTTTGTCATCCTTATACAACCACCACTGTGGCTAAGGGATTTATCTCCAATATCATCAATTGTATCAGGCTGGGATAAAATTTTTGTGTGTGATTTTTGGTCAAATCTCTTTAAGTTGCAGGGAACAGAACTCAAAATGAGTTCAAGTTACCACCCACAAACGGATGGTCAGACTGAGGTTACTAATCGTATACTCGAGCAATACTTGTGGTGCTTCATGGGAGATCAACCTTGAAAATGGATTGATTGGTTGCCGTGGGCGGAGTTTAGTTATAAAACAAGCCAACATGCAGATACCAAAATTACTCCTTATGAAGCTGTATATGGTGTTCCTCCTCCAAACTTACTTCCTTACATTCCAGGGACAACGTGAGTAAAAGTTGTGGATGAACATTTGCGTGATTGGACAACCATTTTGCGAGACTTGGAACGTAATTTGGTTCTGGCCCAAGAGTGGATGAATAACCAAGGATATCAACATCATCGAGAGGTACAATTTTAGGTGGGCAATTGTGTTTATTTGAAGCTACAAGTCTACCGCCAATCCTCAGTAACTTTTCGCAGCTCGGTGAAATTATCTCCTAGGTTCTTTAGACCCTTTGAGATATTGGCTAAAGTTGGTTCGGTTGCGTATCGTTTGGCTTTTCCTCTAGGAGCCCAAGTACATGATGTGTTCCATGTGAGCCTCTTACGAAGATATCTGGGGAATAGACCTCTAGCCTTGCCAGCTTTACCACCCATTCAAGATGAATCAATCATACTACCAATACCAGAGAAAGTGTTAGATCGCAGAACCATTTAGAAAGGGAAATGTAGGCCTAAGACTGAAGTTTTGATTAAGGGGGCAGGGACTTCGCAGGATGATGCCACTTGGGAAAATCTGTGGCGTTTTTCATCACGACTTCATCCTTGCGGGCAAGGATACTTCAAGGAAGGGGGAATGATATGTGCATGGGTCTTGAGGAGCAACATTGGTGTATGTGGTCAGAGTTGTTAGACCTGGTCATATTCTGTTGCTCAAGTTTTGGTTGTTAGTTGACTTGGTTGTTAATTGACTTCAGAATTAGTATCTCTAAAATAGTAGTTAATTATTAGTCAGTTACTTTGTTGTGGCCGAATAAGTAGCCAGCATCTTCTATTTGTTTGTTGAAATCTGTTAGTGGATTGAGCCACTGTTGTTGCCTTATATATATTGCCATAGCAATATAGAAGGAAAGATATAAGATTTTTACCATCTCTGTTTCTTCTTCCTCTGTTTCTTCTAATCTCTTAAACTCTATGAAAAATTCAAAGGAATGTGACAAGTAACTTTTATCTTATCTCACTGATGTGATAAATATCATGTCTCCAGTGGCTTCATGCATCATGGGAGAAGCGCTTTGGAGAAGTTCCTGAAGGCCTCATTTACATCATTGCTGTCGATAGTTTACATCAAATGGAAGACTTCATGGAGGTGTAATTGCTGTTTTTGTCATGTTTCCTTGGGTGTTCTGCATAAGCTTAGGTTTATTGTGTAGAATTCAAGCTTAGATCATAGGGCAGTTAGCTGTTTTTGAGTTTCTTACTTGAATAAAATGTGGTGACATGTCAGGATGGCATTTTGGTTTCATCGTCTGAATATAAGAATGCAAGTCCTGATCCTCTTAGAGATTTCGCGGAAGCAATTGTAAATGAAATAAATACAAAGAATTTGGAAGATGTCTATCGCTTTTGCAACATCTATGTTGATCTGGACTTCCAGGTTTGCAGCATATAACTTCATGTTTGTTACTATTTTCAGTTTCCTGTTATAAAAACTGAAGCAGACTGATATTAGACCTTTTAACCTTTTTCCTGAGTGAAAGAATTCTGCCTCAGTTTTCTAATAGTATGATTGAACTCATCCATGATTACCTGTAAATAACCAATGGTAATTGCTGAAATAGGTCAAGTCAAATGATTATCTGGTCCCCCACTGTTATGGGATGAAGATGCTTTACTAAATGTTTTCTCCACCTTATCAGTCAATAACTTCAATCTTCTTGTTCCTTCCTTGCAATTTTCATGTAGTTAAAATAATCTTCTATTATTTTAAGTGTAGCCCGTACAAATGCTTATAAAAAAAATGTACGCCTAGAACTAATGAAGTTGTAACCTGACCCTTATTCATATGCCATGCAAACTACTTGGTGGTTATGCTATGCCATAAATCTTACTTGGGGATCGCATTATGCTACGTCATAAATCTTACTTTGGGGAATCACACTAAGGAATTTATTATCTTGATTACTGTTATGCTACACTTAAAATTTTCATTTGGATGATTGATAGATCTTAGTCTTTACTTCAATCATCTTTTATCATTACAGGATTGCATTTTGTCCAACTTAAGCCATACTTTGGTTATCCTTATGTTTCTTATGAGAGTTGATTGGGTTCACAGGTTTCAGAAGCGAAGATGATATGGATTGATAGATTAGGCTTCGACTTGCGTCTTTCCTGTCCTCAGAATGCAACTTTTGATGTTCGAATTCCCTTCCCAAGAGAAGTGAGAGATGAAAAGGGTGCAAAGTCCTCGTTTAATGGAATGTCACAACTTGCATGGGAGGTGGAGAAGAATTACCATGCTCCAGATTTCCCGAAGGTAAAACAATTGAAGCGGGTAAAGTGTAGGGGCGTGTAACATATTGCATTTCCATCAGTTTTGGTGAGGTTCAATGTAATCAAATTTGTTAAGCTTTTAACTGGCTATATATTTGGTGCCTTTTAAGTGCAAAGTTGAGGCTTAGAAATAGACCTTTTTAACATGCGCAAGATGGAAAGTAACTAGACGTAGCAGAATAATGATGAAGAACCCTAGCTCCTACGGCTTTAATTTTAGAGAGGAGGAGGAGAAACTTGGAGAGATTGTGAGTAGTAGCTATATATTTCTTGAAAAGGAAAACACTTTTATTCAATCAATTGGACAATCTAGATTTTTGTATTTTCAATTTTTGTTATTTTGACAAGATAAAATTAACCTTCATATTTTAAAACGACCCTTAAGTTATATGGAACTATTAGGATTCTAACCCATCTGATGACTCGGATAACTTTTTTATTGAGAAGCCATATTAATAGATGTTTAATTAGGGATTTGGGGTTAATAAATCCTAATTTCCTAAATTTTTAAAGCGCCACTCTCTCTTCTATAATGCCAGAGGAGATTTCTTAAACTAAGTTGTTGTACACAAGAAGGATTGAAGTTTCTTATAAACTCCTGCATTTGTGATCTCCGGTGCAAAATTATTGAACCGGGCGCTGTGTTACGGAAATTTGTTCAAACTTGGTATGACATGTTGATTGAAAATTTGATGTCACCAAATTAAGGAGCAAAACATGCCTTTAGCCTCACTTTAAAAACAATAAGACTCGTTAAGTGCAAATAAATTTGAATTTAAACAAAGTGCTGTAACGTAAAAATCAAAATCACACAAACCCAATTAATTTTCTCATATTCACACAAAATAAAAAATATAAATATAAATGATAAAGAGCATAAAATATCATTTGGATAAAAACATAAAATATTTCAATTAAACATGTACCATTTATTTCTTAATTTTTAAAAATAAATAAATTGAAAAGGCAATAAATATTTCAATTAAACATGTACCATTCAACTATACATAACTTAATTTTATACCTTTAAATTTATTTTTATGATGGTAGTAATTAATATATAATTTAATTTAATATTATATGAAAAGATAGTAAAATATAAAATGTACAAATTTCATGAAAATTTGAATGTTATTAATAAAAATTTGAATTTATTCATTAACGAATAGACATATTCTTATCTTCTGAAAAGTTAAGGGAAAATATCAAAATTTCATACTAAATTCTCATAATTAATATAATTTGCTATAATTTTATACAAACTTATAAAGAAAATCAAACCATTTATGCTACTTTAGTTGATTAAAAATATTCCTTGTTTTTTTAAACCACTTAATCTAGTCTATTATTCTTTAAAAGGTTTATAACAAAATGAAGGTATTTTAAAATAATAAAATAAATAGTGACTAACTTTGGTTTTGATATAAATTAAAATCTTAATACTAATCACTACCATTAAAAGCAAGGCAACCTACATTTTCTTCAAGAAATCAAATGAAAAGATATAAGTTAAAAAAAGCAGACATTATTATGTTCAAAGAAGAAAAAACCTATACTCTCTTTCCTATAATAACGGTGGCTCGTTTGTAACTCTCATTACATTCTTTTTCTTGGTTAAATTTCAAAATCCTTTTCTTTAATCTATTCTTGCAATAAAGTATCATTATTTTGGCCACAA
The DNA here is from genome assembly GCA_025504915.1 of Erythroxylum reticulatum. Lineage (NCBI taxonomy): Eukaryota > Viridiplantae > Streptophyta > Magnoliopsida > Malpighiales > Erythroxylaceae > Erythroxylum > Erythroxylum reticulatum. The sequence goes on along the minus strand of JANSVA010062601.1, from coordinate 6,786 downwards.
CTAATGGTGGGTTATTTGTTTTGTATAAACTATCTTCCATCTAAGTTATACAGTTTTGTTTTTTGTGTGAATCTATTATCCACAATTAAGGCAAGTGCATCTTTCGTTAGCAAGTAATATAGGAATAAATAGGAGTCGACCCCTTAAGAAAGTATTGTAGGTTATAACACTTAAAATTACTTAGCCTAAACTAAAATAAATAAAAGAATGAATTTTATAGATTTTGATTAAAGAAAAAAAACCTAAAACAAAAGCTAAATAGTTAATTAAGAGAATCAATAACAAAGTAAATTATCAAAAGAGAATTCAGTCAAATATCATTATTTAGACAAGTACTTCCCCTAGTATTACTTTTTATTTCATGGTTCGATTAACCTAGAATAGATACATTTAATTAGACTGACAGGATCTCCTACATACTAAAACTACACTCTTTCAAAATACAACCATATATTCATTTGGTTAATATGTATCTTTATCAATGCTAACAATTTGAATGCACTAAAATATATGAAATCAAATGAAAGATTTCACCTAATCACTCTAAAATGTGGTCTAATCATAAGTAAAGTCCCTCAAGGTGCTTACAAATGAATTTAAATCAAAATTAGTCCCAAGGATACCTAAATCATACATTAAGATAAATCAAAGATAATTTACAAAAATATGTCCTATTTTATAAATTAAAATGAATTAATATATACAAAAGTAAAAGCTATGATTTTCTTTATCTAAACTTAGAAAAACATTTAGCCACTAATCGTAGTCATAACAAAAAAATAATACTAACAAATTGATCCATTTAGACAATGTCTAGATCATGATTCCTCAATGAAAACAATTAGAACTAGCCTTCTGAGGGTTTTTGGACCTCACGATAGCTAACCCTAACTTTTAAAAAGAAAAAGATTTGTCTGAAGTTTAAAGTTATTTTCCTTGAAATTAATATATAGTCTCTAACTCGCCATGCGCCCAAATCATGGATCTTACTATTTATCTTAAAATTGGTGCACAATTTTTGGCACGACCATATCTCAACTCATGTTTCCCTATGTATCTTTTTCATTGCCATGCTAGTCATATCCTTTGTTGTATTTAATTCATATAGGACGTAAGCTAAAATATACGTATTGGCTAAATCATGTTTTTTTAATTGAAAGAAATTCATTAAAGCTCAAAATTGGGCATCAAGTAGAGTAATGTACAAGGACAAGTATCATGTTACAACACTGACAAATAAAGCACATTCTACTCTAGAACAACGTAAGAAAGGTAATACCAAAATGCAAATTCATTCAAAGCTCCATCTTCTTCTCAATGAGGCACTTCTTCCTTTGGTATCAAAAACTTGTAAGATTTCCCTATTCCAATAGCAGACCTTATATGCTAGCTCATAACTATCTCTTTTAAGGTTCTTGAATAAGCTATTATTCCTTTCCTGAACATGTCATACAAAGTTTGATATCCAGTTAGTCTCTTATTTTCCTTCTATAAAACTTGTCAACCCATTTGAGTATATCTTACCACTCCTGGTCTATACAATACATCCCCATCATATGATGCATCCTGCCATAAATAACACTAGTGTATTCACATTGAAAAAACATATGATTGATATTTCGTACTAAGATTATATAGCAGACATAACTGATCATTAGTAATAATCAACCTATCTTTGGTCTGCAATCTGTTTCTTGCTGCTAGCTATGTAACAAAAGATGCTTTAGAATCTAAGCACCTTTCCAAAAAAATGTTAAACCAATGAATTATAGGTTGCTGTTGTCTGATAGACTTAAGATAAGATTGATTAATAAACTCTCTACTTCTATTGGTTAACTACTGTCTACTATCACATCTTGAATAATTGGAAGAGTATTTAGGAAAGTAAGATCAAATTTTATCACTACCCCTAAAGTCAGTAGGCCAATTATCTTACTAGATAACTTCCTTGACCTAAGCTTAAATAGGAATTCTAGTTATTGGAGATTAAATATCCTCCCTCAACATTTGAATGAAGTACCAGGAGTGCTCTTTCCTTTCTTCAATATGTTAAAAGCTAGAGTTCTTGAGATAGAGTTCATTTGTCCACTTAGACTACAAAGGCTCTTTATCAGTAAATAGTTTCCATATTCTTTTAGCCACTAACATTGTTTGACTCATCTGCAAGGAAATGAGCCCCAAGCCACCTTCTTGCTTACTCCAACAAATTTGTTGTCACTTGCCTTTTGCCCTCTAAAATTGTCAACAATAGTCCATAAAAAGTTGTTAATAAAATTTTCCTACTGCTTATTGATCTTCCACAATGAAATAGGTGGGAACTCCAATAGGTATGAAGACTCTTCAGCATAGAAGAAATAAGCTCCTTGCATAAGACAAAGCCTTGTTCTGCTATGTATTGTTTTTTTTTGTAACTTTCAAAAAGAGGAAGACAATCCCAATATTTTATCTTTTTAGATGTAATTGGGACTCCCATGTATTTAAAAGGTAAACAATGAGCATTTAAACCTACCAACAACCTAAACCTTAGTTAGGATTTTACATCATAAGAGAAGTATATCATGCTTTTATGTTAATTAATTCTTAGCCCTGAGATCCTACAAAACTCTTAAAGAAACACTAATACACAAGAAGGTTCAACTTTAGATAACAAGATCAAATCATCTACAAAGCTTCGAAGAGTAAGCTTTAATTATTTGGATTTATGATGAAACTTAAAACTGATGTTGTTTTAGGTGCTCTTCATAATAATCCTTATAAGATTTCCAACAAAATAGCCAAAAAAAAAAGAGTAAGGGGAAATGGGGTTCCGATACCTAATCCCATTAGTAACCTTGAATTGATTGATAGGATTACCATTTATAAGAATGCTAAAAGTAGTAGTTGAAGTGCAAGCATTAATCTAGGAGATAAATTTGCAATGGAAGCCAAACCATTCAAGACAACAAAGGATAAAGTTCCAAAATTTGAAAATTCCACTTTGATTACACAACACTTGATGGATTTATTAGTATCATAATCCCTTAATATCTCCTAAATCAATAATATATTATCATAAATGGATTTACTTAGAATGAATGCACTTAAAAATGATGGATTAAACTCTTCAAGATACCCTTCAGTCTTAGTATGAGGAACTTAGAGGTCACTTTATACACAGTGCTGCGATAAGAGATGAGGCAAATTCCTTCAGGTTATTTTCATTGGGGAGTTATGGGATGAGACATATATGATTGGAGTTGAGCTTTTTAAATTTTTTCTAGAAGATAAGAACTCCTACATCACCTGCACTAATAGGTCTCTAGTGATATTCCAGGTAGATTGAAATAAAAGAGCATCAAAACCATTAGGTCATGGAGCTTTCTTTGAGATCAAAATAAGGAAGAAATTCTTGATTTAATTATACAAAGTTGGCTTCTACAATTCCTCCAACAAATCATTATTAAGGTTTAAGTGTCATAAAAATTTTATTAAAATCGACCAAAGATTCCCTTGTCATATCATACACAACTCCTTAAATAGAAATTTTGTTTGTAACTAATTGGTTATCTCCATCAAGAAAACAACGAATCCTGTGTATATATCTCTTTGCAAGAATGGAATTATGAAAAAACTTAGTGTTAGTATCTCCTAATTTAGTCATGTTAACCTTACCTTTTTTAATAGTAAGGAACTATGCTTTTAAAGGGCCTTGGTATACACTTCAAGAGAGCTAAGTTTCTTCTACTTCAGATCCAAGTTGTTAGGATCTCAATAATAAAGATCCTGTAAATCCTTTAGTTTCTCCTTTTCAGCCTGCAACCTTCGAGTAGAAGGAGGACCATTATCCTTGAGAAAGACCTTCAGCTTGACCTTTAATATATTTAGTTACCTTGTAAGCTAATAAGACTTGCATCCTGGAATCTAGACCTCCTAAACCTCCCTTACTATATCCAAGAATCCCTCCTTATGAATGAAGAAATTAAAAAATCTAAAGGGTAATAAACTCCATAAATGAGTGACCAGAGCATAACAGGGAACCAAAATGAGAAAAAGAATTCATCCATAGACCTGTCCAAGCTTGATTAACCAGAACCTTGTTAAGTTTTCTCCCGTTGAAACTCTTGGCTTATTGTTTTTTTTGTTCCAAGTAAAGTAATAACCAACATATCTTAAGTTAAAAACTTCCAGCAGCTAAAGGTGGTCTCCAATTCTTTACCTAGAGCGTTGTGATTAACTTTGTCTTCTTGATCTTTTGAGGGATGAAGTACATAGTCAAAATCTCTTGCAACAATCTAAGGAATAAAAATAGATGATTTGATAGCAAAAAAGTCCTCCTATAATTCGACTTTTTGGAAAGCAAAATTATAGGCACATATGATTGACAATTCAAAGGATACTAAGGAATCCAATTTCTTGCACACCAAATGGATGAATTAGTCAAAGCAGTTTTAAATTGTAACCTAAACCTTGCCTTTAACATAAGCAAAAAAATTATACCATTATAGTGATGTTGATATTTGGATCCTACGATCTATCTAGGCCCCCAAAACTTTTATGGATTCTTGAAATTTGTTAGCTTTAATTCTAGTCTCAAGCAATCCCAAAATTGAAGGCTTCTTTCCCAAAAGTAAGTATTTTATTGCTTGTCTTTTATGAGGTTCATTCATCCCTCTAATGTTCCAAAAAATCATAGATGAAGTGGATCAAAAAGAATTACTAACCCTCAGTCCGTCTTCTTCTTTCTACTAGATTTCTTGTTTGAGGTTGGAGTGGATTTCTCCCACAAATTCTCCATCTAATTGATTTCTTAGATTTCTTGGATTTGTTCATCCCCATCAACTAGTTCTTTATCTTTGAAGTCATTTTCTATACTCTTGTTGTCTTTCCCCTTATTAGTCTCAACCAGAATTTGCTCACAAATTCTATATTATTGGTCCCTCATTATTTTTGTTGGTTTTAAAACTTTACTTCTATTAGAAAAAAAGCTTAAACCATTTAAGGTCCAGTATTCCAGTGGAACATTATAGAAATTTACCCATATGGGAAAGAATTATATTCAATTTCTATCTAGTTCCATACCTTGACATCATTTCTAGACAAATATGGGCTGATCTCCAATATACCAAGGCCCAGTTTCTATGATTGAAGATAAACTATCCTCATCTCTAAATATGAAAATGAAGGAATCCTCTTTAGTCAGTAGAATTTTCTCCAAACCCTTGTTTCTCCATCTAGATTAAGCCTAAGCTTGAACTAGAGGAAATGAAGGTCTTTTATTCATGAAGAAACTAATCAAAATGCAAGACCAAGTTTTTGCTCCTATCTGTAGTAGCTCTATAAGCAAGAATATTACCCTATTCACCAAGGTAGCATGGAAAAGTTTTGGCTTTTGGGAGCGGATTTCTGTTGATGCCATATTGCTATTGGATTTGTTAACCTACTTTTGTGGGAATGAATTCTTACTTTGACCTTTACTCATTTCTAAGAACTCACAATTGGAAGGGAACTCAATGTCTAACAAGCTACTTGCATCCTATTGGACCTCACAATTGGAATGGAACTCAAAGTCTAACAAGCTACTTGCATCCTATTGGACCTCTGGGATAGAGGATAGTTTGGAGTTTCCACCAATGGGAGTCTCCATTGAACTTTCTTAATGAGGAAAGATGTTAGTGAGTCACCGGGTACTTTCTAAAAGGGGAAAGTTACTGTAGGTAGAGAAAAGTCGGGAAGCTCTTTGAGTTAAAATTGACTTTTCACAAAGGTTCTGGCTAAATCATGTTCCTCTAATAGTTATATTTTTTTTCTATATTTTTAGTAGAAAATAGCCTCCAATTCTTGAATAATCTCACATAATGCTTAATTTATCATAATTACATGAAAAACCAAAAACTAAGTAAAATAAGGTAAATTTAACATCAAAATTAAGAAAATACTTAAGAAATATATGTAATATTATGCACATCAACTGAATGGAGTAATCATAATAGTAATCAAAGCAGTAGAGTGATCCATATTCACATCTTGTTATATTTACTATAGTTCACTAACATGTATGAAAAATATTTTAAAATATTTTTCTTGATTTTGATGTTAAATTATTTTATTTTGCTTAGTTTTTATTTTATTTTATTTTATTATGATAAATTTATCATAAGATAAGATTTTTCAAGAGTTGGAGACTATTTCAAGAAAAAAACAAGAAAAAAATTAAAACTCTTTTATGATCACGATCTAGCCTACACTTGTGAGTCAATTTGTGTCCCCCGTGGATCAAATGTAGTAAGGAACATGACCTAGAAAACAACCTAAAGAGAGATGGTATGACATTAAAGAAGATACATAGAGAAATACGACATGAGTTATGGTTATGTAAAAAATTGTGCACTAGTTTCAAGAGAAATAGTGGGATCCATAATTTGAGGGCACCATTGTGCTAAGATTTTGTACTAATTTCAAGGAAATAGTGATATCCACTGTCTAATGGCATGATCGTGTTAAAAGCTATGTATTAATTCCATAAGGAGTAGATAGATCATTAGCCCAGACCATAATCACGACCAATACCATTTCTAAGGCATAAATGTGTGTGTGTGTGTAAAGTTTAAAAAGCTAATTTTTAGAGGATTTTTGAAGACTTCACACGTGAGACCAAAGTTATGAATACCGTACTGAGTTTAGTACCAGACTGGGTTCTGGAACGGAACTATACCGTTACCGGTAGATAACAGGTACCGTTTCGGGTAATTTTTAAATTTATAAAATAGTCCTTGAAATTTTTAAAAATTGCAAAATAGTCCATATTAG
>JANSVA010062591.1:0-12347 GCA_025504915.1 Erythroxylum reticulatum | reverse complement strand
TATAAAAAAATATTGAATTTGAATATATAAAATATAAAAAAAAAAAAGAATGTTAATTTTCTTTTGAATTCGAATTTTTAATTATAAAAAGAATATAAATTGGGGTAAAAAATTGATTGAAACGATAAGGCAGTACTCCCCCCAATTCCGATCCAATGTATACTATCAACCACATTCTTTCACCATTTGAGACATTAATTTATCAATTAAAATATCACCCGTCTCTACCCAAGATCATAGCATCACAACTTCATTTTTGTCTAAATTTCGAAGTATATAGTCTTCTAGATGTGAGAATTCCTGAGTGAACTTTTCAGAGCCTTGGCTTATTACACAAGTCTACCAATTCTATTTATTCTTATTCTACTTATCCTATTTATTTTGCATCTATTTGATTTATGTTGATTCTTCTTAATTTGAAATAATCGAAAGTTAAATGAAATGGTAGAAAGTTAACCCTTATTTGTATGACTATAATTGTTGGATTTCTTATTATTTTGAATATGAATTTTGACATCTTCCAAAAAAAGAAAATCAAGAAGGTCTAGATTGGTAAATGATCCAATAACCACCCTTCCCTTAGGAGGAGTTAAAAAAATACTATGGTGGCTCTGTTTTTTATTTAGATTTCATTGGTGATTTAATAATCCCAAAGTTTCTTCTTTTTAATTTGAATAATAATAATAATGAAAAAATATATTTAACTTTGATTGTTATGGACTAGAACCAAGATCAAGTTCTAGACAGGTGAATTTGATTTTAACAACCGGCACAGTAACCATGAAAATGACTTCTTTAGTGATATTATATGAACAAATGCCCGAACCCAAATATGTTATTGCTATGGGAGCATGTACAATTACAGGGAGATGTTCATTACCGATTCTTATAGTATTGCTCAGGGATTTAATGAGTTAATTTCTATAGATTTTTATTTGTCGGGTTGTCCACCTAAATCGGAAGTGGTTATAGATGCTATAACAAAACTTCATAAAAAAATATTAATGTTACAAACCAAGAGTTCTTACATATCCCTACTGGTTTTCCAAATTAATCCCGCGGATACATATAATTCTGAAGAATAGGTACGAAATTCATATACAACATACGTTTCTTTTATCACCGGTTCTACTAATTGATATGTTTCGAAAAATAATTGAAATTCAATTTCTTGATCTGTATCTTCAATTTTTGGAAACTTATAAAGCTCTTATGTTAAACCCCGATCAATGAACCTACAAAATCCTTCAAATTTTATCTGATTAAAAGAGGGTACTGTAGACATTCCTACATTTCCATCCCCTATTATTTTGAATTTTCCATTTATTGACATTATTGGATTGTTCAACGAAATCGAATGCTAACTACCATTTCTTATTGAATTAATTTGAATTAATCGATCAACTTGCTATCGAATATTTATTTTGGAATAAAAATTTTTTAACATATTTTTTATTTTATTTATCATTATAAGAATCAATTTTACTACTTCTAGTCCTGAGGTTTCCACACTTGAGGTGAATAAACGAATTTTTGTTCTATGTCTTCGAGCTATATATCCTCATTTAATTCTGGTCATTGAATAAAGGAAACTTTGATGAATAACTAATTGAGTTCCTTTCCTTCAATTATTCTTTTCACCCTTTCTATAATAACAAAACGGATTCTTCCAATGTATAAAACAAAATTCCAAGGGCTTTTGCTACCATAACCTTCCCAACCACAATTTTTTTTCCAGGCATTTCACTATAATGCTATAAACAAGAGTAATTTCAAACTGATTCATAATCAATCGTTAGCAGAAGACATGTAAGGAATTGAAAAATAAAAAAAGTTGTAGCAAAAAGGTATGGTATTTAGGCCATTTACCTTATATGTGTAAATAAAAATCGGGCGAACTAGAACTCGGAGTAGAGCATAAACCTAAAAATAATTGAAAAACCTATTCAGGAATAAGAAAATAACATCGTGATTGAATTTTCATTTCAATGAAAGGGGTTCTCTGTCATGATAATATCTTCTTCTATTAGATAATTGTTGAGAGGAATATATCCGAATATATTAACAAATTTTCTTTTAGTTGTGTTATAATTACAAAGAATCTGTTGCTTAGTATTTACTTGTAATGTTGTTCCATAAACATATGAGTCTTTCTTATATTATTTCCGAATGTCTCAATTACTAAAATTTGAAGAAATTCCCTCTTTCCAACGAATGAATGAAAGAGTCACTTCAAATTAGGATTTCGAAATGAATTCCGTTCTGTCAAAATATTGGATCTTTTGAATTGATTAATAATACATTTTATTTGACAACATTAGGTATTCATAATGAAGTGAAGATTAGTGTGTATACTAAATTTAAACGACCTGGCATTATTGATTATTCGTTTTTCATTTTTATTTCTTTATTAATATTTATTCTAAATAACAATTCCAATAGTTATTATTTTATTCATTAATATTACATTATTGATTCTTTTATTCATTAATATTTGTTTATTCTAAATAAAACTTTCATTAGTTATTATTAATGATTACTTATTATTACTGATTAATAAAAATTACTAATTAATATCAATCATGTATAAAATAAAATAAAATAAATAGAGAAAAAGCCAACTATCGAAGTCGAATCAATGACCATCGCATTACAAATACGATGCACTAACCTTAGTAAGCTCCTATAAGAGAAATTGTTTATGCACAAGAATTTAGCAAACTACTCCAATTTATGCTATTAATTTTGAATTCTCTATTCTTTTCATTATGAGTTATTCATAATTAATATCAATATAGAAATAAAATATGAGTATTGTCTAATTCATAAGGATAGGAAAAATGCTTTTCATGTAACTAGGTTGTATGGTCCGGGAATATAGGTGTCCAATCCTTTTGGACTCACTAGGAAAGTCCAAACTATAAATCCCACTCAGGGTGTGGAAAGGACAAAGAAGTATTTATTTATTGTTTCTCATAATCAAAGAAAAAATCCAACGAATGGGTTTTGGGGGTGATATAAGAGTAAAGTGTAGAAAGAATCATGCAAATCTTTTTTTTTATTGATATTCAGACTCGTATGATAAGCCAAGTCTCCGAAAAGATCAATCAGGAAATTTTGCATCTAGAAGCCCATTTACTTCGGAATTTAGACAAAAATGAAGTTGGAAAAAATGATAAATAAATAATACATAAAAATAAGGTAATGAAAGAAATTCTTGATTTGATTAGGAGTACATTTTTTTATTAGTTACGAAAGTAAATATTCTCGCATTTATTGCTACTGTATTGTTCATTTTAGTTCCTATTGCCCTTTTACTTATAATTTATGTAAAAACTGTTAGTCAAAATGATTAATTTGAATGAAGCTTGACTTCTTACTTCTTAATGGATTGTAGAAAAAAATGTAAAGAATTCCAATTGCAGGTCATAGATAAACATAAATAAATAAGGGTAGACTATAATCAAGACTATTCTATAAGATCTGATAGTATGGTAGAATGAAGTTTTTCTCTTTTTAATCTGGAAATAAAGAAAATCGGGTAAAATTAAAACTTAATAAAGGCCCCCTCTTGGGTGAAAAAAATTGGATATTAGATATATCCATTTTTGGTTCAAATTCTTGATAATTAGGAATAAGAAAGATAAGATGAATTTTATTTATCCAAACCTTTTTCATGGAAGTTTCATTTATGCTTAACGAATTGGAACAAGATATGTTTGGCATTTATGAGAACTTTTTGAATCAAGTCTCCTGCTTAGACTGACAGATCCACGATCATTTATTATATCCTTTATTCAAAGAGGAGAAATGAGTCTGGATATTCTAATGATTCAAAAAGATTTACCTTTTATATAATTGATGTAAAAAGGAATGTTGAATATTGAACCAATGCGTCCTTTTTTTCTTCAATCAAATCTTTGGTTTATTGGATTTGATATGATATAATTTTTTAAAATTCTGATTGCACCTATATAATCTAAGTTTTTATTTGTTATTTGGGTTGCTAACTCAACGGTAGAGTACTCGACTTTTAAGTGAGAATAACATCTTTTACGCATTTTAGATCAATCCATATAATTGGATGAATAACGATCCAATAATGTCAATAAATGGGAAATTCAAAATAATGGGGGATGGAAATGCGGGAATGTCTACAATACCTGGAATTAATCAGACAAAATTTGAAGGATTTCGTAGGTTCATTAATCGGGGCTTAACAAAAGAGCTTTATAAGTTTCCAAAAATTGAAGATATAGATCAAGAAATTGAATTTCAATTATTTGTGGAAACATATCAATTAGTAGAGCCATTGATAAAAGAAAAGGATGTTGTATATGAATCGCATACCTATTCTTGTGAATTATATGCATCCGCGGGATTAATTTGGAAAACCAGTAGGGATATGCAAGAACAAGACCATACATATTGATAAATAGAACTGCTACTTATTCGTTGAATAGTCAAAACTTGCTCCTATTAACACAAGGACTGTAAGTGTAACAAAAGGTATAACCCACAAATACTGATATGTATGTTCCATAATTTTTTTAATTTATGTTTTAATTAATTGTTTCTTATTTTTGATTCACCTACTTTTTTTTTGGCAAGAAGAAAAGGAAATATCACGTAACTAAGTCAAAATAAGCAAATCTAAATAGCCAAATTCTTGTAACCTAGAAAAATAGGGAAGACAGGTGTGCCAGGTATTGATATTGTTGACTGTCACTGTTACTTCTTCTAGATTGTAGTACTAACATAGCATGCATGTCCATAAAGATATGTTACAGTTTCATTTCAATGGGTTCACTACAACTTCTGATCTGAATAAATAAACACTTTATTTCTCTATCATTGCATCTGTGAAAACTGAGATCAAAGTTCTATTGTTTCACATATCTTGATCGCTTCAGTAACTTGGTAACACTTCATGGGGTCTAATTGTCTAGCATAATGTCTCCTTCAATAGATTTTCTTTCTGGTCTATGTGGACTACATGGCCACCTCTTAGAGTCTATTGCCTTTTTTCTCGAATGGTTATAACCGAGCAGAGACATTTTCATTTTCATTAATGCAGGCAAATGATCTAGAAAGATGATTGCTCCTGTTAATTTGTTTGAACTGACTTAAATCTCAGGTTAGTGTTTGTTTTCTCACAACTTTCTTAGGTGAGACATAGATTGGCAAAATTGTTTTGTCCCATATCAAATAACTACAGCACTAAGTTGGAGGTCTATTTTTCATTTTTCAATACTGAGATCAATTTCCCAATCATACGCACTCTCTAAGTCCCCAGTCACGGGTGTGACACCCCAAGTCACACCCGTGACTGGGGGTGTGTGAGCCTCCCTAGTACTCACACTCGTGAGTAGAGAGGGTCACGGGTGTGACTGTGGAGTCTCCTAGTCACACCCGTGACCCTCTCTACTCACAGGTGTGAGTACTGGGGAGGCTTACACACCCTCTCCTATAAATATAAATCATCTCTACTTGTTTATCTTCCTCTATTTATTTTGCTTCTTCTCCACCTGTAGACTCAATCTCCACCCTGTAGTCACACTCCCTTGGACCGAGACCTAGACAACTGTACCGTACCCCTCACTAATGCATGCCCGTGCTCACCTAACACACGCCTCTATGACACACACCTGTGCCTACCTTAACCACTGCACAACCATGTCGCCGTTCCACCACAAGAGCCTAATTCAGGTATTCTGTGCCTCAACTTTCAAAGTAAAGAGCACCAACAAAGATACGCCTTTCTTAAGGATCTTAAAATTATTCTGAACATATTTTTAAATTCTCAAGCGATTATTGAATTAGGAATATTTGATCAAGTCTATGAGTTGCTGCGAAATATAGGCTGGGAATAATTTTCTGAATTTAGGACAAATTCATATGTAGAATTGACATTAGAGTTTCTGACCACTTTAGAATTAGTTCATGAAACTAATAATAGGGACACTGCGTTAAGTCTTAAATTTTGATTAATGAATGCATATCACGTGATCACTTTAGAAGTATTTAATGCAATTTTTGGCTTTCCAAATAGTGATTTCTATGAATATCCTCACGATTTTGTGGCTAGCGACTTTTGGTCACAATTGACCAATTCTAGGAAAGTGTTTTCCCCCAATCGGTCTATATCATCTGCTATCGTGGACCCTGCCCTTCGTTATCTCCATCGATTTTTAACTTTACACCATTCGATAGAGGAGATAACAATAGGGTAGTTTCTAAAACTGAATTATTTATTTTGTGGTGTATTGTATATGCCAGGCTTTTTAATGCTGAGAGTTGGTTAATTGTGCATTTAAATGAAGTGACTCAATATAGTGTAGGTAAACTAGTAGTTGGGGCATTCGTGACTCGAATTGTAGAACATCTTGGCTTGCTAACCGAGAGAACACCTATACGGCTAGTTTCAATCAACTCAACTCTCGACTTGAAATTTTTGGTGTTGATGAAGGTCATCAGGCGGCAAAGCGATCACTATGTTCTTATCCATGATGATACAGGGGAAGTTTTGAGCATCAAGTGAGCTCGAGTTGCGAAAATGGAAGTTGCATAAGAAGATGAAGTTACATCGTTTAAAGAAATGCATCAGACTTCTCCAACTATTTTCGTAGAGTACTAATCACTGCTAAATCAATTGATAGCATTTGAACGACAAACAAATGACAGGCTCCATAACATTGAGACTAAAATGGCAGAGATCCGAACTTTAGTATCCAATTTGAATGCTCACTTTGGACACCCTCCACCCCCATGTCAATATCATGTTTCTATCCTTTCCCTTTTTATTGGTTGTTGTTTTAATTTCTTTTTGTTTTCATCTTTGTCTTTGATTTCGTTCTTTTGCCACTTAGATCCATCTTTCATCTTCTTATCACATCGATGGCAAAGTGATGTTCAAGTGCTGCGTGAGTAATAGTTTAGAACAAAAGAAAAAAAATGATTATTTGTGTCTTGTGTGTTTTTTCCCCATTTAGTAGTTAGAGATGCATGATTATTAAATGAACTCAATCTGGATTAGAAATGCACAATATGAGTGAAAGAGTATACTTACATGCTTAGACTAATTGACTTGGATTTCAGTTAAAAGGGCATTAGCTTGTTGTGATAGATGAATGAAACCTTTCATTTGGTGGGATTTTGAGCCTTTTTTGAAATATTAAACACCAAATTATGTAATTCTTTATCGAGAGTGTTCTTTCATGATTAAAGAACTCCAGAACTTGCTTGCAAATACTAGTTGAGATCACACAATCTTATGCAAATATTGAAATGATGAAAGCAATTAGGATTTAGCCCTTTTGCTTAAAAGGCCACCATGATTTTACCTCTAGTAAACCCCCTTTAAGCTTAACATGATACCTTTTCTTTCTTTAAACCCAAATATGGGCCTTGTCCTTGATTATTTACCATCTTCGTTGTACCTACCATAAGGCAAGTTGAGCATTTGAATGAGTATAATTGGGTTTAGGGAATAGGTGTGGGTAATTGTAACGTATAGTTAGTTATTGTATTAGGATGGGTCTGGTTGTGGAGATTTTGACTTCTCCATTGTATTTCTCTTCTCTTGATTTCCTTGTTTTGGAATCATAAATAAAAAAATGAAAAATATAGTAAAAACTAAGAAGAAAAAATGAAATAAAGAGAGACAAAAGAAAAAATAGAAATGAAAAGGAAGTGAGAGAAGATGAGCAAAAAATGAAAAGAAGATAAGAGAAACGTAAAAATGGAAAGTGTTAATTTTGTTAAGTAAGAGGAAAGAATTGAGTGTTTTATGGTCATTCTTTTGTATTATTTTAAATGCTCAATTGTTTTGTGTTTTTAAACTACAATTTTGCTCTTTCCTACCCTTAGCTCGGCTCTATTATAACCTAAATAAAGATCTTCGAATTGATGCTTATGTTTGATATGAGTGGTGGAGATTAGATTAGTAAGCAAACTTATGGTAAATGCCTTACATGAAATGAACGACGAGTGAATACTTATCCTATCTTTAAATGCTTGAGAGGATGAAGAGCGGAGTCAATATTTATCACACTTGTTTGATGGTTCTTCAAATTTAAGTGCTTGTTGATTTTGGCTAAATATGTAAAGAATAGCCTATTCATATAGTATTATGACTTTCAAATTCTTAGGTTGTGTTTATTGAAATGATCGTTGATATCTTTTACTATTATTTAGGAAAAGTGTTATCTATAGTCTAGTATTGTTTGCTTTGCTTGAGTAAAATCAAGAAAAATGTTAGAAATTTGTTGTTTACATTATTTATTTTCATATTCTAGTATTGTTTATTTTGCTTGAGTAAAAGTGGCAAAATGTTGTGATGAATTTAGTTTGATTGTAGTTGTTTTTATATGGCAAAATTGGTTGTCATTTGAATAAATATGAATTGAGTGAAATCGGGTGGAAGTTGGTTGAATATTAATTGGATAAATTTGTGAATATGGTGGATTAATTTGTGAATGTGGCGTTAAATTTAACCATAGTACAACTTACCTGCACGGCTTTGCAATTCATGACATGACCTTATACACGACCGTGATTGAAAACAAATTATGTTTAACTTTAAAAATCCTATAATAATAATAAACACAATAACATATAAGAACATGTTGTTTTCTTCACATTTTGCACTAAATGAATTACATTGCAGTAAATGAATGACCTTCTCCCTACTAACAGAAAGATTCGCAGTTTAAACTAAATTTGCATCAGAATTTGACTCCTTTTTTACAAATGCTCTTCACTAATGCATGGAAAAGAACAACCATAGTTCTCATTGCAAATACCAACTCCCAAATTTTCAAAACCAAATGTTTATTGTGCCTATTAATCAAAATGCATTTTAATTGATCAATACAATTATTAATAAAATTTAACATTAACTTGAAATGCAATTATTAATAAAAATTGAAATTGAGACAAAAACTTTCTTCAAATTACCATAAGTAAATCAGTCATGCACATTGAAGATGGGACAATAGCATTAATACTTTGTTTACTTGTTTCTGCACCAATGGCCTAAAATGATAAATCATTTGAAGATTAATAACAGATTACAAAAGAAAATATTACTAATAATACAGAAAGAAAATATTATAAATAATATTTAAGAATTTGTTCCAGAATGATGATGAGTGTAAAGCATACTTGTGTTATCCATACAAACACCAATTGGTTGCATTTGGTATGTTTCATAACCAAGTGGTCCATAAATACAAAATTGAAATCACTAAATGATTAGTAACATATGCCCAAAAGACAATATTATAAATAGAACCTAAGAACGTGGTCTAAAGTCTCCATGATTGTAAACTATACTTATAAAATCCATCAAAACAGAAAGTGGCTGCATTTGCTATTTGTCATAATAAAAAAAAGGAAAATTTGTTCAAAGCAAGTAAAACAATACATGCGACATTATTAATTACTAAAAGCTAACCTAATCTTTATGTAATATGGGATATTGTATGGTGGAGAGTAGTTAAACCAAAAAAACACTTAAAATTATCATAATATAAATTATATAGATTAAAGGTTTGAAAACATAAAATCAATAAAAATATAACCTGAGTATTGGAAAGAGGTATGGGTGTCGAATTTGCCATATTTGCTGAAGTCTTGCATTTTTTACATTCTTTCTTTTCCTTGAATTTTTCTGTAATCCACCCTACAATCTCTTACTTGATGTAGGTTTTGTCTTTATTTTGACAACTCTAATCTTATTCCTTTCACCAAAAATAATGTCAGGTTGATTGATCAAATTCATTTCAGTATGTGACCGTTGGGTCAACTCTTCATCTTGTGATATTAGGTTCTCTTCATCAACTATTTCTTCACCTTGCAATATCTCATCAACCATCTTCAATATGTGGAGAAGTCGATTTTTCACAATTTTACAAGTATCTCTTCTCTCTACTACTCTTGTAACCAATTGTATGCTTAATGCACACAATTCTTTATACTTTTATACTTGACAACATTTTAGGATCTAATTCACTTTCATTAATAGTGGAGCTTTTACTATCAAGGTACCATATTTTTGCTTTCCGTGTCCATCTTTTCAAAATATACTTACTCGGTATTCTCAAAATATTTTTCAAGTTAAAAACCTTCAAAACATGAGAACATAAAATGCCAACAAACTCAAACTTCCGACATCTACAATGGACTTCATCATTTGATGAAGTAGCTCTTCCCTACAATGGTGATCTCATAATTTGTAACTATACCATCTTCACTGCAAAGACGAAAACAAGAATCATGAGAATTATTCCGTGATCTTGAAACATTTAAACACTTCTGACACGTTGACAGTAGCTGCATGCTTTAAAATTTGAACAGGTGCTGATAATGCTTTAGTGCTTACATTACTTTTAAAATCATCTTTTAACTCATCAAATCGATGATCATCAATAAGCCTTTAGAAATGATTAAAAAATTGTAAAAAGTTATGCTAATAACTCACATACCTTTTTACAATACTGTTCATGCTCTCACTTTGTTGAGTGGTGGTCATGTCTGCACAAAACATTTGTCATCCATAAACCAAAGCCCATTTTTCCTTTATATGAAACATACATTTTAACCAATCATTATCTTGAAGTTCATATTTTTGCAGCATCTTATTCCATGCATTGGAAAAATGTTCTTCTTCTTTGAAGTCATATATGGATAAGCTGATATCTCGTGAAAAATCTTTAAATTGAGAAAAAACACTACTCAAATGGATTGCGACATTTTGAAAAATGTATCGGATACAAATTCGATGATGAGTTTCAAGCCATCTTGAAGCTAATTCCTTTGTCATCGCTACATCCTGATCAGTAAGAATAGTTGTAGACTTTTACTCATACATGACTCTAGTAAATGTGTCGAACAACCACTCAAATGTAAGAGCAGACTCATTATATAGTAATGCAACACCAAAAACTATTGTTTGCTTATGATGGTTGACACCTATAAACAAAGCAAGTGGACGACCCTCACCAATTTTCTTGTAAGTAGTATCGAAGCAAAAAACATCACCAAAGTCTAAGTAATCATTCCTCATCTTATCGTCTGACCATATATTAGTTATCAAATCATCTTCATCCACTTGAATGACATAAAAGAAATTAGGATTTTCAAATTGCATTTTATACAAATATTCTAACACGCCACCTATATCTCCCTTTTTCATCTCTCTTGTTCTTTTAGATCTTAAATAATTCTTGTAATCCTCTGGAATAAAGCCAAGATTATTTCTCCCACCATATGATCATGGGATGTTTTTAGTGGAATTCCCACATCATTAGCCATTTGAATTTGCATTGCTGCAGCTGAAGATATCTTTATGTGACTTTTATGCAAATATGTTTTGTTAGGACTTGAAAGTTAGTGATTGTGATCCTCAACAAATTGAATCACTTGAAAATTTCCAGTTTTCACACTATTAACTTTCATTCTTGCTTCACAACCAAATTTTATTTTTGAACGTGGAGCTTTTCCATACACATCTCTTTTATCAGGCATCCTTTTACCTTCAGCACTACATCAAAAAAGCCTGCAAATCAATTTACCAAATTTATCTTTGTGACTTTTGCTTCTTCTTATTCGAAAGTCGACATGTTTAGCATAAATTAAATAAAATTGATAGGCTTCTTCTTCTGTCTCGAACTCCATGCAATTTTGAGTATTAACTCTTTTGGAACATATGAGTGGACTTTGTTCAAATTCTCCTCAGAATTCGAATACATCAAATCAGTTGAATTCATATTACTCCTCTCATTGCCAATGCCAATTATTGGAATTATGCCCATGACCTAATCGTTATGTAATCGATTGAACACTTTAGTTTTGTGATGATTAATTTTGATTAATAACATGACAAACGATTTTATTATCATGTCAAGTTTAATGTTTTTTTTATTATAATAGGATAAGTCCTTAATTAAATTTTTACACTTGTCATCATAATAGAGATTATGATAATGAGAGTCAAGTCTTTATGGTTTAATCTAAAAGTGTTCTTGATCATAGGTTGATCAAATAAGAAATTTAACGATCCGTTTAGATCAATATGTATGTAATAGTATCTATTAGATGGATATTAGTAGATCTCATTTACTAAATTACATATATAGATGATGCATATGGAGACATGTAATGGTGTTCCACAAGTTCACGGGTCCCAAGTAGTATAGTATAATATCGTCTCACAGGGAGTAATTGTGTAAGTACTAGGCTTGGATCACTCAATTAATTGGACTAAGGAAATGTGGTAAAATGGGGAATTTAAATTAAAAGAAAATTTAACTATCAAAATAAATAAATAAATAAATAAAACCGAT
>JANSVA010062571.1:0-12348 GCA_025504915.1 Erythroxylum reticulatum | reverse complement strand
TGGTGAAGATTCAAGGTAAGTTTGATTTTAATCCTTTGGATTTTTGGAAGAGTTTTGGTTTATGAAGCTTAAGAAATGTTTGGGTTTTATTATTCTAGAATCGATAGTGAATATGTCTTGTGGGTTCTCAATTGGAATTCCTATTGAATGGAATTTTGGCTTTTGTTAAAGGAAATCAAGGAGGGAAAGAGGAGCAAATGGAGAGGTATCTTTGAGCAAATTTATGACAAGAAATTCAAGGTGGGTTACATGTTTATACTATATGTAATGAGCCATTGAAGTTTTCTTTTAAATCAAGAGAATAAAATGTTTTCAATTGCTTCATAAATATTGCATTTATTGTTTTTAATGATTTAAGAAATTGTCATATGTTTGGTGTGCGAATTTGATTGATGAATTGTGAAATGCACATGGAAATTGTTTTAGAAATATTTCATGCTCATAAAAAACAAGTTTCCGAAACGTGCCATTTTGGGCAGCATGTTTACAAGATATGAAATGCATGATTATGTCGGTTTGTAGTAGCCCCCAAAGGTTTCTCCCACTTGTCCGCTAGTGGCATAGAGCTCCTTCATGGACTTCCGTAAGTTCACGACTATGCAAGACCATTAAGTGGGATTACGATAGTATGTTCTGTTCACAGTTACATAGGATCATTATGTGGAAATGTGTAGTAAATTTTATTTTGGACCCACCCAAGCCATTCTGATGTGCTTATGTGCCTATGATATGTCAACAAGTCTGATGCATGCATGATTTGTAATTTGTGAATTCTAGTTAAGAATTTGAGAACGATACGTTTTACGACTTTAATTAGAACATTATATTGACAAATGAACATTTCAAGGGTTTTGCTTATTTTTCTATTATAAACTGTTACCCACAAGCTTTTAAACTCATGCCCACTCTCCTTCCCCTATTCAGGCGATGAGCAAGAGATCGAGTGATAGTGAGTTAAGGCATCACTCTAAATTTGCATGTTTTGTTTTGTTTTAGATTAATTTATGTGAAACAAGGCTATAGTTGCATCTTGTTGTAATGATATCGATAAACATTTTATATATTACTTTTGAATTTGTGAGAAGATGATATTGGAACTTGTAGAGACATAAGGAGTAAAGTCGAATTCTGATAAATTGTCTAAGATCTGAATCTTTAAAATCTTTTAAAGTTTGTATTAGTTGAGTCCTGTAACTAACTCCACCTAATAGACATTCTAGTAAATTCTTCAGTTTCATCGTCTTGCTTAGACGGAATCTCTTCATTTGAGTACATTCTTTAATTTCATCTCTCTTGCTTAGATGTGTCTACTCTTTTTATCTGGCCCATATGCGAGCTCCTTATATTTGACCCATTCATCTGTCCCTTTATCTGGCCTATCTATCTGCTCCTTGTATCTGATGCATATGTTTGTCCTTTTATCTGGCCCATTCGTCTACTCCTTGTATCTGACCCATCCGTCTGTCCCTTTATCTGGCCCATCTGTCTGCTCCTTGTATTTGACCAATCCGTCTACTCCTTGTATTTGATCAATTAGTCTGTCCCTTTATTTGGCCCATCCGTCTGCTCCTTGTATCTGACCCATCCGTCTATTCCCTTTAACTGATCCATTCAAACTAGATAACTTGGTCTGATCTATCCAGACTTGATAACTTCGTCTAATCCATTCAGACTAGATAACTTCGTCTGATCTATTCAAACTTGACAACTTCTTCTGATCCATCTATATTTGACAACTTCGTCTGATCCATTCAGACTATATAATTTCTTTTGATCCATCTAGACTTGATAACTTCATCTGATCCATCCAAACTTGATAACTTCATTTGATCCATTCAGACTTGATCACTTGTCTGACTCATCTTAGACTGAGTCACTTCGTCTGATTCATCTAAGACTGAATCATTTTGTCTGTTCCATTCGTCTGATCTCAGAGACTTAGTCATTTTGTCTAATTCATTTCAGACTTAATCGCTTCGTCTGATCTCAGAGACTTAGTCATTTTGTCTGATTCATTTTATACTTAATCACTTTATCTAATCTCAAAGACTTAGCCATTTTATCTGATTCATCCCAGACTTAAGCACTTCGTCTGACCCATTCGTTTGATCCGTTCTCCTTATCCGTCTAAACTGTTAGAAATTTGAGAGTTGGACCCTGTATATGGAAAAATCTCTCTTCAGGGTCTTCATGAAAGTTGTAGGTCTTAAAATCCTCTTAAAAACTGCCTTAGAATAACCATAATTCGACATATCTAGTGAAAGTTATGCTTTTTGTACCAAAATAGGTTTGAAGATTAAGAATCGGATATTACACTGAACATACTTTGGTATTTTGATGATATCTTGATCTTTTGAGCTCCGAATGAGTTGATTCTTATTTATTCATTTTCCAGATTTTCTCATTTTCTCTCACTACTGTGTATTTTCATTCTTACTATTGTACTTTATTTTCAGACCATAACCAATGCAGAATCTATAGCCTAACAGTTCTATTCCACATCTTTCTGTATTTAACTAAATCACAATGAACTTCCATTCCCACAACCACAAATACATAATATGCACATTCTCGAAGTCACACCAAGTTTATATAAAACATCTTGGCCTTACCGAAGTTATACTACTTAAACTTCTCATGCATGTGCTTATTTCCAGTACTACAACAACGTCAAATTCATTTACGAACTATCCCAAAAGCTATAACACAACTTACTTGCTTCTTTAGTCAAATCCCAGCTTTGACAGTGAAGAACAGGTTTTAGTGTAGAATACAGAACAAAGCTAAAATTGAAGAACAGTAAAGAGCTATCATAATTCGCCTGTCAAAACACTTACTTACCTGCTTTATTAATACATTAATACATGGCCCCATTGCGTCTGAGCCATTTGTCATCCACAAAGGAGTGCTACATGTCATTAAGCCATTTATTTATTTTTCCTAATATCCCAAAAATTATTAGAAAAATTTCTAAAATTCCCAAAAATTCTGAAATATTACTAATAATCTCCCAATAAATTTCCCACAATTTAATAACATTTATAAAACCATTTTACTTGAAAAATGTCAATACATGTATGTACATTTATTTTGTATGTATCAAAAATACATATGCACATTTCAGTGAATACTCGATATGCAAAGCATATAATGCACTATAATTCCTTAATATTCTAACCCCTAACATAGGGTGTTACAAACCACATGAATTGAGAAAGGCCCTTCTCACTATGACTCTTAGGCTCGAGGAATATTTCACCTATAAGTCTCAAAGGAATTGCAATATAGGTTTCTAGCCTATATACCAATCAAGTGGTTTATATAACATATTTTTATAAGAGGGAATAGATAAAGAAAGATTAACTGTAGCTTAGATTTTATATATGCTAGCCAAGACACAAGCCATTTTTCTCTTTTTGGGGCTAAAATTCTCAAACTGTACCATTTAGAAATCTAAACTGACCAATCTTTTCTTATATAACTTCTACCTTAAACAAGATATAAAGTCCAAGACTTTTTGATACACAGGATCATTATGAGTAGGCAAGTGTAGAGCATAGTTTTATTTCTATATGAATTTTGCTATATTATTAAAAAACAAGGCTTTCACAAAAAAAACTTAGAAAGAATCCATAATATTAAAAAAAACACTTCATTTTATTAAAATCTTAATGATCTACAACATAAAAGAAACCTTACTTTTATAGACTAAGCAAGGTTAAACATGATAAGAGGGAATTTATTGGAAACATTAGGTCCCAATAATATTCTTATAACATAGGAGGGAATTTATTAACAAGGAGGAGTAGAAAAAGACCAAGGTCTAGTGTCATCATCAAATAATGACATATTTTGTCCATTTCCTTCATGAAATGGGTAATCTCATAATCAGTCGAAACTAGGGACCAAGGATCTTGGGAATCTTGAAAGTAGTCTGGTAGTGTGGACTCTTCTTTAGGTTTTTGTGCAGTAGAGCTTTGTTTAATTTCAAATTTTACCTGGGCTTAAAGTTAGATGGTCATCAATTTTCACCTGTTATGATACTAAATCCTATATGAATAAATTGATCAAATAAGGTCCAATAGCTAGCAAATGGTGTGATGGGCTCTAGAAGAGTAAAGTCACCAGGATATTAACCTGGAGATGTGCAAGTAGTTAGCTTACTAAATTTTGGATGATGGTTTAAGGGATATAAAAAATGATATAAATCATGCATGATCTTTTTTCAATCTTTAGGCCAGTGATTAGTGGTTCTCCATATCTTGAAATGGTTGATGGTGTAGACATAGTCATTGTTAGTTATACTGTAAGGAAGGTGGACTATAAAGAAAGATTGAGCTTCTTGTTTAAATAAAGGGATTCTCCATAGTTGATATCATTTGAGGATCTGTCCTAATTGGATGTGCCATTTAGCCAATGGTTGGAACCATTCTAAAAAATTCCATAGCAGAGAACTTTCACTGGTAGGGTTAGTAAGATGTTTATACACATACAATTGACATAAAATGATGGGTCCCAAATTTCATTCCAATCAGTTACTTCGTAGTTGCCAATATATCTCGTGTTTTTGGTTGGTTAGTTAGTCACATTTTATTCGTCAAATATGTTAGATTGTATTAGTTTGAATACAACTAAGAGCACCTTCTTATCATACAAAAGAAGGCACAATTCCTATACGATCGTACTAAAAATTCAGGTTCCGCTTAGATGGAGATAATAGAAAAGAATTTTATGGATGAGGATGAGGACAACAATTTCTTCTAGATTTTGAGGAGTTATAGTGATAATAGGGAAGGATTTGTTAATTTTGGTGTAAAGTGGGAACTCTATCATAGGAAAAATAAGAAGAACTGGTTTTTTCAAGATAGGACAGAGTAATTGAATTGGTTTATTGGGTCGAGAGGGAAAATTTGCAAGAACGTTGTGATGACCTTTGATGTGGTGAAAAATGAACTTATATTGAGAAAACCAATCTTGCCAACAAAGTAATTGATCGTCAAAAAATATGTTCTTGTTAGGTTTAATGATCTTTGGAAATGATATGTCTAATTTCACCATAAAATGATAGGAGCTGGGGTGGAAATTAAAATTTTCAATGGCTCTTTTTTTACCTCAAAAATCTCTTTATAAATGGTATGGTATTATTTTTATGATTCCTTAAATTGGCCACTAATATGGCCATAATAATTTTTTTCCCATCAATCTCTTCAATCAAAATGGCACCCTAATAATGGCCATTGGCATATGATTGTAGAATGCGTTGGTCTTTTTCAGGAATCTTTAAAGGGAGTGGGTACTGACTTGCCAATTTTTAAGTATTGGACAGCTCTGGCTTGGTATTTACTTTAAAGTTGTGGATTCTTTCTCAGTGATTTGGATAAGAGAATTGTGTAATCATCCATATAAGGGTTAAAGTCTCTGATGTAATTAACGATTCCAAAGAATTATTGAATCTACTTTGTGTTGATATTTTCATCAGGAAAATGTAATAGCTCAATTGCTATGTGTGGACCAGGTCGATAAAATCCATTATGAAAATTAATCCCAAAAATTCTATAAGTCCCCAAAAGTATACCTTGGTAGGAATGTTTCATGTCTTTGAAAGTATTTGTAATCAGTAGGAATGGAATTATTAGGGGTAATTAAGTAATTTATGATTAATTATATTATGCATACATATATATACATTAATCATGTACTAAATTGTTAAATGGATTAAGATGGCATACAATTACATAGAATAAGAAAAAAGTGTGGTCATTTTTGTAATTAATGAAAGGTGAAAAGTATAAACGAATGAAATTGAGCCAAGTTTCATATTCCAGATCATAAGCTTTAGCTATGTGGCAAATGGTATGTCACCCACATCAAGCTTTATCTAAACACACACAGATGAAGAGGGGGAGGGTCCAATAAATTTTTTTATAGAAGTTTGAGCTTTTCTCTCTCTCTATGTAACATCTTGTTAAATCCCTTTGTGCATTTAAATTTTAAGGTATATTAATTGCATGTTTTGGTGTGAACTTTAGCTGCTTTCTCATCTCCTCTTCAACTAGGGTTCTGTTATGCATCTGTGATTGCTGAGAATGAGTTTTTAATGGGTGTGTTATATGTAGAAGAGGAGAACACCAAAGAAGGGAAGCTAGTGGAGTGAACAATAAGGGTTTTGAAGCACTCCTTTAAAGGTATGAAAATTTTGATATGTTGTTTGAGTTTTTTAGTGTAAGGTGAGAGGTTTTGTTAATAGACGTATTCTATACAAAAATTGGATGTTGTTGGTTCATTTGGATGTGTTTTTAGTATTTTTCTTACATAATAAGACTGAAGTGCATTAATTAGAGTGTGTACCTCATTAAATTGAGTGCTTCCCCATAACAAACTTTAATATATTAACCATATCTTAATCTGTAGATATATAAATGGGATAATTTTAATTGTAGACTAAACTAAAGACATAGATCCATTTTGAATATTTTCTCTAAGGGTTTTGAAATTTGGCTCAAAGTTGAGTTCTAGTTATTGTCCCTACTTTAGAATAGCCTCTAGTATTTTAGGCATAACTCTCGAAATAATACACCAAATTGTATGAAATTTATACTATAAGAAACTTAAGACATAGTACAACAAATCTCTAAAAGACCTTAAAACCTGATTTGAACGTTTACTTTACGATAGAAAAAGTAAAGGTATTGAATGGTGAGCTTTTCTCACGATTGTCATATGCAGCTAGATCATTGTTTATGATGGTTGCCACATCTCACCTGAACCCCTTTTGGATATCTTTGAAACCTAGTAAACCCAGTATTAGGGTAATCTAAGACACCTCATACATGTAATATGTATATATATTTTAATGTTTTCATTAATGCATTTTTGCAAAGGCTTATGTTCATCAGGCATATTAAATGTGATTAAGCGTGAATGAACGCTTTCAAATTGAGCATAAGGGAATGACTTCATATGTTATTCATTATTTCTCTTGGATGTGAATCTAAAATGTGATATAATTTGTTTCAACCTGTCAAGTCCTAGTTGTGGATAAATAGGCATGTCTAGAAGGGTTTGTAGCTGCTTCTAATCTTAGACACTCAGTGTCTTCTATTTTAGAGTCTATTTCCTCTTTGTACATACCAATCATAGGTATCTTCTATTTTATTCCCATTGTGCACTTCTGAAATGATTAGTAGACAATTATGCATATGTTTGATATTTTTAGGATGATGCACTACAAGAAAACTATGAAGTAGCGACAGAAATGTAACCGTTTGAAATTAACGATGGAAATCATATTACTGTTAGTATAGTTGACAAATGTAGCGACAGAAAGAATATTTGTCGCTATATTTAGAGGGAAAAATTCGCAGCTCAGATGAGAGAGGAGATAGAGCAGGTGGCTGAAATGAGAAAGCAAATGGAGCAGATGGCTAATATGAGAGTGTAGATGGAGCACATGGAGTAGACAACTAAGGTGAGAGAGGAGATGGAGCAGATGGCTAAGATGAGAGCAGAGATGGAGCAAATGGATAAGATGAGAGAGCAGATGAAGCAGATGGCTAAGATGAGAGAGCAGATGGAGCAGATGACTCAACTTAGACAGGAGATGGAACAGTTGAAGGGGAGACTTAACAATTAAGAGCACCCGCAATCACCACGATATTAACTTGTCCTTGTCATTTGCTTTCAATTACAAACATAAGTTATGTACATTGTAATGTTTTTATTATCAATTAAAATATTTTAACTTTATATTTTTAATTAATTTTCTAATTAAACAAATTATATACATATGCAAACTAATTTATTATGCACAGATAATTGATAACTCTTAAAATTATGCATTTATAACAAGATCATGAAATCGGAATTTTTTACAAAAATTTCTTACCTGCTATTACCGACAGAATATAAAATATCGTTAGAAATTCAATCTATTTTACTGACAAATACTAACACCATCAGTAATGGAGATTCATTTACTGACGGTATTATGTATAATATTGATAAATATACGTACTTCTGCAATTCTATAAACTCATTGTACCAATGAAATTTATTTTGTCGGTAAATTTTACGTGTATTTGTGATGGTATTTATATTATGTCGGTAAATATGATGATGCTTCTTGTCCATTACCTTCGGTTTACCGACAGAAAGGCATTCGTTGATACATGTTACCGACGGTTATTGCCTTTACTTTTTTCCCTTCCGTCGGTATAAATTACCGACAGAATGTCAACTATTGTTAATATATTGGGGGCCGTTTGTAAATTACGGACAGAATAGCACATAAAATGTCCATCAGTAACTTTAGCTACGATCATTTTAATGACGATTTTGTCCGTCTTTGATTTTCGTAGGTAATTTATGCTACCGACGGTTGCCTACGAAAATCAGTCGTTTATCGACAATATTGTCTGTCGGTAAACAACTAATTTCTTGTAGTGATTGAGAATTGCATTTGATGTGAATTTTGGTTTAAAGGATCCTACTTAATGAATTGGAATTAATTGACACCATTAGAGAATTAAGGTACTAAAATGTACATTTGGACTAGGAAAATTGACCAATGACAAGACAAGTTGGTATATGAAAATTGAAATGACTAAGCCAATAAGTTAGTGACATTTGGCATAGTTGATGCATTGACATTTGGCAACATTAGTTGAGTGAAAAATGGCCTAATTAAATTGTGACATTTGGAAGTCTCATAGAATAACATGTGTGCTAGCTGGGGAGAGGACAAGTGGCTTATGTCCTCATGTAACAAGTATTCTTAGAGGAAGAAGAGTCATCTTACACTTGGCATGACCTTATGCATTCGCCGCTAGTTTATGTTGTAACTCTTCCTTCTCCTTGCTCATTCACTACTAAAACTCTCACTTCCTCTCAACTTCTAGAATTTTTTTTGATTTTGGAGCATCATCACTTAACATCTTAGTAAGTTACTGTATCAAAAAGTAAGTCTTGTTATTTTTTGTGTTATTGTTGTGTTGGTGCTAAAATTTGCACGTTGGTCTAGGAGCTTTGTTTGGTTGCTTGGAAGACTATTTGGTTTGCTTTTTTGGAGTTGATCTTTGAAATTAAGAAGATAAGGGAATTCTAAACTTTATAGCGTGTATTAATATAAGATTTATGATAATTGAATTGGTATGAAATATGTGTTAAGATGATGATAAATGAATGCTGGAAAAATGATCATTACATCAAACTTCTAGTTTGGTTTTGATGTGTGGAAGATATTGATTTGTAAGTTACTTAATGAATGATTTTTGAATTGGTTTGTACATGAATTTGATGAGGTATTGAAATATAAATAAGGTAGAATTGAAGTGAAATTGATGGTCTTTAGTGAGGGTGTGTCGAATGGAAGTGAAGAAGCTTTCGTTCAACACATTGTGAGATTTATAAGACTTATTCCCATGGTCATGGGAAGTACATAGGAAATAGAAAATGTTGGTTTTATAAAATTTTTGGACCATATGAGGTTAAGGTACTTTATAATGGTTTAATTGGACATAGTTAAGGTGTAAAATGAACCTAGTTTGACGTGGAATAAGTTCATTAAAGGATGAATAAGATTTGGATTTTTAATTAAAGTAATAACTTAAAGAAGGAGTTATTAGATAACAAAGTATCTAATTTTGGAATTTATAAGTTGTTAAAGGAATGAAGTATACTTATGAACAAAATGTGTTTTAAATGATAAAAGGGATGTGTTAGTTACAAATATTTGGGAATTGGGAACTTAGGTGAGTACATGTAAAGTGTGATTACCTAATGTATTCATTTGCGCATTTATGCATACGCTTATAAGGCATGAGAAGTTTGTTCAAGTGTGAATGAATGGCTTTAATTTGAGCATAAGGAAATGAATTCATATGTATGATTTCACTATTATGTGATGATGTTATTGTGATAATTCCAAACCATCAATTGTTTAAGGAGTTTGAAAATTGGGATTATATTGGAAGTGCTTTCTAATTGTACGAATATACATAATGTGTGATGTCTCAATACATTTATTGATTCTTTAATGAATATGTTTGTATTTATAAGACAAGTTAAGTTTGATCAAATGAATAAGGTCATATGTTGCACTACATCATTTACCTAAAAATTTTGAAATCTAAAATGGTTTATTTTAAAACTGTTAAGTCCTAGTCATGGATAAATAGGCATGCCTAAGAGAGTCTGCAACTTCTCTTATAACTTGATACTAAGGTGTCCCCTAATATTGACACTACGATGTTCCATAATTATCGACATTACTGTGTCCCTTGATTTAGAGACATTAGTCTCTTTTGTTTCAGATATCAATCATAGTATCTTCTGTTTTGGTCCCGTAACCCGTTTATGTAAAAAGGACTAGCAGTCTAACTTATTTTGTATTATGATACAGGTTCAGTTTTGATCAAAACAATTTCTGTTATGATGCAAAACAAGTTCTTTTCTAATAAGAGATAAGCTCTGATTTGATACAAAATAAGTTATGTTCTGATATAAGTCATATTTTGATATGAAAGGATTATATCCTATTCTGATATTCAATTTTGATACTTATACATTCTGTTATGATATTTATGAGTTTTGTTTTGATGCAATAATGTTATGTATTAATGGACGAATCATATTCTGTTCTGAGACATAATGTTTGGCTTACTCTATATTATGAACAATTAAAGATTGTTTTGATATGATTTGAATTTATATAGATGAATGTTAGATGACTGCTAGAAACAGTCATAAAATTATATCTTGTTTAGTTATTCCCTACTAAGTTATATGTTTAACATGGTGGTTTCGTCTTTGTGTAGGTTTTAATAAGAAGGTTTAAAGATTGGTACAAAAACAATCGCATTGGCCAAGAAGAATGTCTTTTATTTTGAAAGATGTATATTTGAGTTTCTGAGTTGTATCTGACAATGTGAGACAGTTTTTATTTTGTTTAATGGATTGTAATTATTGAAGTTATATAAATATAGTGCCCTAGAAAGCAAGTGTTTTTACTTATAACTTAATCTTCTTCCAGTTACTTTTGAAATGAAAATATATATTATTAATAAAACAAAAGAGTTTGGTTTTAATCATATGAGCATTATATAACTAGTCATAAGTTCCCAAGATTCTTTTGTAAGTAATATACATATATATAGAGTTGTATGGGAAACATATTATGAGAATCTAAATTAATTGATTCACAGTTGAATAATCAAGTTGGCCGCTTGATTATGGTTTAGACTATAGTGTTGTGATTTATCTCCGTGTAAGTAAAGGAGTTTACTTCAAGGGAATGATGAATTTCATATCATGTTAGTAGTTGACTATCAATAATGACACTATTAAATGAATCTAGAATCACGTATGTTTTTAAAGATTAAAGTAGGTTGTTTTTTTAATCTAAAAGTATACACTTTAGCATTCTTTTATTATGAACCATAATCTTGATGAGTGGTGAACTCGTACGTGTTTCATTATAATTCTTGATATTATCAGAATGGATTTTTACAGAGTATCAATCTAGCATCTGCATGCTGGAATTACTAATTGAAACATATATCAGGGGACATTCACTCAAATAAAGAGTTTATAGTGATATCATCACTTCTAGATGTTTTACGGAGATTGGTAATTAAACTGGCGCTAGTAGTTTGATGGACTAGCTATCCATCAAGTCATAACACCAAGATGAGATCTTATGTATTAATAACCATATAAAGTAAAACGGGAGATCTAGAAGGAAAAACCAATTAAGGACAAAACGATAATTTTACCCTTTGTTGTGCAGATGGCTATAATATGATTCATAATGGAGTTTACAATTCAAAATCTTATTTAAAGCATGTGTTCTCATAATATTTAGTAATTCAAGAGTTAAGCTAATTGTCTTTAGTGGAATGACATTTGGTTAATAAGCTGTAATTAATTCTAATGAGATTAAATTAATTCTGGGCTTATTGGAGCTTGAATTATATAGGTCCAATTAGATTCCCCATTTGACTTCTAGGAAGGTTATAAAGCAAAGTAAGAAAAATAAATAGAGATTACCGGAAATACGAAAGAAGAAAGGAACAAATTGGATTCGGAATAACAATACCAGAATATTGGGTTAGATTTTGGTTTGATTTAATTAATTAGATTAATTAAATTAAAATAATTTTTTAAAGAAAAAAAGGAGGGAAAAAACTTAAACGACATGATGTAGTTTTCGGTTTTATGTAGCTAAATTTTACGGTTGCACATTTAGCATTGAATTGCTAAATATAAGGTGAGTTTTTTTATCATGCTTCATCATCATTAAATGGTTTAATGGTGTCTTCATTATATGGTTTAATGATCTTATCATTAAAT
>JANSVA010062542.1:0-12350 GCA_025504915.1 Erythroxylum reticulatum | reverse complement strand
CTGGAAAAGTTGGATGAACCGACCTTGACATCAAATTTTCGGAGAATCTTGTCCATGATAAGGACATAGACAATAAGCGTAGTAATTACAACCAAAAGCAGAACAGCTCCGAGAGGAAGTGACCATACCAGAATTACTATTATGAGTATACTAGAGAACACCCCGACCGTGTTGAACAACATTAGGTAGAAGATGGTCAGAAGCTGACCAGAGAGAATGGAGTAAGAGGACATGGATCTAAGGTCTTGAGGTGAGTGTTGTTAAAACAAGTGCGTAAGAGATGTTGTTCAGGTGCGTAAGTTTCATGCACTTCACTAAATGTACATAGTTCTGTGTCATACGTAAATAATCTCATCTGCATCTCCATAATCGACAACAAGGACTACTCATAAAACTCTCTTTGCTAAAGACTGGAATGGAGGGAGAATACGGCTGGGGCAGTGACTCGACGGCGGCTCTTTCAAACTCTTTGCTTTTAATATTCCAGGTAACCAAAACGTAACCCAAAGAAAGAAAAAAAGAAGAAAAAGAAAAAGAAAAAGACACACCAAGACCAAGTTAGTCTCTGAGTTCATACTTCATATGAGAAACTACTTTGAAACCATATATAATGAAATGTCCTTCCCACCATTACCAGTGAAAGCCTCCCCTATCCTAACGCCCTCTAATTCTTCAACGTCTTCCCTGGAGAATAGAGATCCCTGCTTTATGTATTGAACTGGAAACAAGTGATGGTGGGAGAACAATGCAATGACACGTTGAGCTGCTTCCCACCAGCAACCGAAGATGGCAACCACGTAGTGCATCCAGATATTCACGTGTGTGTGCGTGTTATATTATAAACGAACACAATATGCATTTTTCTTAATCTCTCTTTGATCTCACAAGTACTAATTTTTTTTTAGAATTTCAACCCTTTGTATGGGAATGGTATGTTATGTTCATGTTGGCTAAAAATTGAGTCTTTACCATGATATGAAATGCTTGAAAAATGAAAAACACGTCATCTTTAGTTTTCATCAAGTAAAGCCATGTCATACTTGCACAATTATACAAAAAAGTCACAAATCATCGCCAACTAGAAGAAGCAGTAATTGGGGAAGGTCACCAAACATTAGATTGTATCCAACAGAAAAGGAAATTGGTTTTATTCAACTTTAATGTGCAGCAAGTTCTATGATTCTTTGCCAAAATGCAAGTTTCACATTTCAAATTGTCACTTTCTAAATGAAAAAACAAATTTGGAAATAACTGCCACAAGTAACCAAATGAAGGATGCCCCAAATGATGATGCCACAACCATAATTGGCGTTTTCTGTTACTAAAATTATTAGCTTGGCCAAAGCTGAAGTCGTCCAGGTAATATACAAGGATGTTATGTTCATGTTGGCAAAAAATTGAGTCTTTACCATGATATGAAATGCCTAAAAAATGGAAAACACCTCATCTTTAGTTTTCATCAATTAAAGCCATGTCATTCTTGTACAATCATCAAAAAAAGTCACAAACCATCGAAAACTAAAAGAAATAGTAATTGGGGAAGGTCACCAAACATCGGTGTGTATCAAAGAGAAAAGGACATTGGTTTTATTCAACTTTAATGGGTAGCAAGTTCTATGATTCTTTGCCAAAATGCAAGTTTCACATTTCAAATTGTCACTTTCTAAATGGAAAAACAAATTTGGAAATAAATGACGCAAGTAACCACATGGAGGATGCCCCAAACAATGATGCCACAACCATATTTGGCCTTCTCACCTACTAAAATTATTAGCGTGGCCAAAACTGAAGTCGTCCAGGTAGTATAACACTTATAATCCACAATTCCAAAACTAATCACATGTATAGATCAATTACACCTGGAAAATGTCAAATAAGTGTATGAATAATTATTTTCATGTGCAAAAATCACTATTCACGTGTGTGTGCGTGATATATTATGCATGAGCATAAAATGCATTTTTCTTAATCTCTCTTTTATCTTACAAGTATTGATTTTTTTTAGGGTTCTAACCCCTAGTTTGGGAATGAGATGTTACGTTCATGTTGGCTAAAAATTGAGTCTCTACCA
Organism: Erythroxylum reticulatum; assembly: GCA_025504915.1. NCBI lineage: Eukaryota > Viridiplantae > Streptophyta > Magnoliopsida > Malpighiales > Erythroxylaceae > Erythroxylum > Erythroxylum reticulatum. The sequence continues at coordinate 10,279 of JANSVA010062542.1, read as the reverse complement.
TGATATGAAATGCTTCAAAAATGGAAAACACCTCATCTTTAGTTTTCATCAAGTAAAGCCAACTCATCCTTGTACAATCATTAAAAAAAGTCACAAACCATCGACAACTAGAACAAGCAGTAATTGGGGAAGGTCACCAAAAATCAAAGTGTATCAAAGAGAAAAGGACATTTGTTTTATTCAACTTTAATAGGTAGCAAGTTCTATGATTCTTTGCCAAAATGCAAGTTTCACATTTAAAATTGTTACTTTCTAAATGAAAAAACAAATTTTGAAATAAATGTCGCAAGTAACCAAATGAAAGATGCACCAAACGATGATGCCACAACCATATTTAGCCTTCTCTGCCACTAAAATTATTAGCTTGGCTAGAATTGAAGTCGTCCAGGTAATATACAAGGATGTTACGTTCATGTTGGCTAAAAATTGAGTCTTTACCATGATATGAAACGTTTCGAAAATGGAAAACACCTCATCTTTAGTTTTCATCAAGTAAAGCCATATCATCCTTCTAAAATCATTAAAAAAAAGTCACAAACCATCAACAACTAGAAGAAGTAGTAATTGGGGAAGGTCTCCAAACATCAGAGTGTACCAAAGAGAAAAAGACATTGGTTTTATTTTACTTTAATACGTAGCAAGTTCTATGATTCTTTGCCAAAATGTAAGTTTCACATTTCAAATTATCACTTTCTAAATGAAAATACTTATTTAGAAATAAATCCCACAAGTAACCAAATGAAGGATGCCCCAAACAATGATGCCACAACCATATTTGGCCTTCTCTGCTATTAAAATTATTAGCTTGGCCAGAACTGAAGTCGTCCAGGTAATATACAAGGATGTTGCATTCATGTTGGCTAAAAATTAAGTCTTTACCATGATATGAAATGCTTGAATAATGGGAAACACCTCATCTTTAGTTTTCATCAAGTAAAGCCATGTCATCCTTGTACAATCATCAAAAAAAGTCACAAACCATCGACAACTAGAAGAAGTAGTAACTAGGTAAGGTCACCAAACATCGGTGTGTATCAAAGAGAAAAGGACATTGGTTTTATTCAACTTTAATGGGTAGCAAGTTCTATGATTCTTTGCTAAAATGCAAGTTTTACATTTCAAATTGTCACTTTCGAAATGAAAAAACAAATTTAGAAATAAATGTCTCAAGTAACCAAATGAAGGATGCCCCAAACGATGATGCCACAACCATATTTGGCCTTCTCTGCTACTAAAATTATTAGCTTGGCCAAAACTGAAGTTGTCCAGGTAATATAACACTTATAATCCACAATTCAAAAACTAATCACATTTATAGATCAATTATACATGAAAAATGTCAAATGAGTGTATGAATAATTATTTTCATGTGTAAAAATCCCTATTCACGTGTGTGTGCGCGATATATTATGCATGAGCATAAAATATATTTTTCTTAATTTCTCTTTTATCTTATAAGTACTGAATTTTTTTAGGGTTCTAACCCCTAGTATGGGAATGGGATGTTACGTTCATGTTGGCTAAAATTGATTGTTTACCATGATATGAAATGCTTGAAAAATGGAAAACACCTCATCTTTAGTTTTCATCAAGTAAAACCAGGTCATCCTTGTACAATCATCAAAAAAGTCACAAAATATCGACAACTAGAAGAAGCAGTAATGGGGAAGGTCTTCAAACATCAAAGTGTATCAAAGAGAAAAGGACATTGGTTTTATTCAACTCTAATGGGTAGCAAGTTCTATGATTCTTTGCCAAAATGCAAGTTTCACCTTTCAAATTGTCACTTTCTAAATGAAAAAACATATTTGAAAATAAATTTCGCAAGTAACCAAATGAAGGATGCTCCAAACGATGATGCCACAACCATATTTGGCCTTCTCTGCTACTAAAATTATTAGCTTGGCCAGAACTGAAGTCGTCCAGGTAATATACAAGGATGTTATATTCATGTTGGCTAAAAATTGAGTCTTTACCATGATATGAAATGCTTGCAAAGGAAAACACCTCATCTTTAGTTTTCATCAAGTAAAGCCATGTCATCCTTGTACAATCATCAAAAAAAGTCACAAACCATCGGCAACTAGAAGAAGTAGTAATTAGGAAAGGTCACCAAACATCAAAGTGTCTCAAAGAGAAGAGGACATTGGTTTTATTCAACTTTAATGGGTAGCAAGTTCTATGATTCTCTGCCAAAATGCAAGTTTCAATTTTCAAATTGTCACTTTCTAAATGAAAAAACAAATTTGGAAATAAATGTCGCAAGTAACCAAATGAAGGATGCCTCAAATGATGATGCCTCAACCATATTTTCCCTTCTCTGCTTCTAAAATTGTTAGCTTGGCCAGAATTGAAGTCGTCCAGGTAATATAACACGCTCTCCCCCCCCCCCTCCCACCCCAACCGGCCTGTAGTGCCCCCTTACCTCTTGTACCTACCGGGACACCCGGAGGTTATTCCGGCACATATCCTACGATAAGGGCAAGCTACAATCGATCACTACACTCACTTCACATAGCATTGTATCATAAATCACTTATTAAGAATCAATAGAAATTCACAATATTTTTAAAACCATCTCTTTTTCCTCATTTCATTACTCAAACCAAGAGTCTACATTGTGTCTTTCGACCCGTTCTACATGTGCATTAACAAAACCTAGTACAGATGTACTACATGAAAGAGAAAAACATGTCAAATATATCTAAGCCATCTAAAAATCCCAGCTGACAGACCCTTGAGCCATGCTTGTTCTTACTAAAATACAATCTACACAGTAGTGGAGCCTCTCAGTAGCTAAAGTCATCTCTCGGTCTTGAAAAGACAACATTGCAATTTTGGTGAGTTTTGTAAACTCAATAAGTGAACCATCATCGATGAGTTCACCTTATCACAAACACATATCACATATTTCACAGATATTCATTCAATGGATATCGATCTTATACTGCTATATTTATGAGATTCACATTTATTCTTATTATTGTGGTCGAGTGCCTATCACATATTTATATAAATACTGGACCATAGGGCTCAATCAAAACAGAGTTACAGAGCATAGCTCTGTGTGCAGAACATATATCACGACTACTCAAGTCACAATACCTTTATCTGAGCATGTATTTTATGAAATGCATCAAATACTAATTATACCATATCAGATAATCACATGTGATGTTTAATCAGAAACTCATTATCATCGGACCTAAGTCCAGCATTTAACTTTGTTGAGAATTTACATATCATATAGGATTTTAGATCAAATCAAAGCACTTCCAATACCTATATCCATACAGCAAGCTCCTCGGACTTTAAGTCCGAAATTCAAATCAAATCATAAACAATTTATAATTGGAAGCTAACACATCAAATAAATTCAAAGTAAATCAATCATAGGAAATCATCTAGGTTGACTCACAAGTTTCTCCCGAAGCTAATGCCTAGAAGATCCAGCAACGTCTGGAGGTTGACGTCCTAGTTGCTCCTCTATAACATATAATATACACAATATCACAATTTCTACAATCACAAGTATCCAAAGATACATATGTATGAAATAACTTATGTACAATACATGTTCATGACAACCCTGGGTATTTTCCATAAATTTCATCACAAAATCTGTCTCATATCCAAACTCATCTAAGTATGATTCATACTTAGGTATAAGCTTCACTAAAACTATTGAAATCACACTTCATTACTCATTTAGAATCCTATAGATCCAGATATAATCAAAACACTGAAGCATGGTTAGTGGAAATAACCCCAGTTCATAATTTAAGAGCACACTCACTATACCCATCCCACGTTTCTCACTCAATATTTCTCAATTCATTTCAGATGGCTAAATGATTTTAGGTGGAGATGTAAGGCAATGTCTTACAAGTCCAATGGTTCAAGAATCAATTCATTTGGGTGTCTAGAGAAGAAGTTATGGCCAAAAGAATTCAATCTAATTTTATCCTCAATCATATTGAACCTATTGACGGACAATTAGTATTACTTTCTCTAGAGATATTGGATTTAGGTGTTCTTCAGATGGTTCGAAAGAAGACTTCAAGAGATACAACTTTTATGAGACTTCGAAGACAAATTCCATCTTCTGAAGGATCAAAAATGGAACAGAAGATATAAGATGAACAGTAACTAAAAAGGAACAAAACTAAGAAGAAGTGAAAGGTCAACATAAAAAGAAGGAGAAGTCAACCTAATAAGAAGCGGAAGGTCAACATAAGAAGAAGCAAAAGTCAACCTAGGAAGAAGCAGAAGGTCAACATAAGAAGAAGTAGAAGTCAACCTAAGAAGAAGCGGAAGGTCAACATAAGAAGAAGTAGAAGTCAACCTAAAAAGAAGCGGAAGGTCAACATAAGAAGAAGTAGAAGTCAACATAAAAAGAAGCAGAAGGTCAACATAAAAAGAAGTAGAAGTCAACCTAAGAAGAAGCGGAAGGTCAACACAAGAAGAAGTAGAAGTCAACCTAAGAAGAAGTAGAACTCAGAAGGAACAAAACTAAGAAGAAACAATTTCACTTTTAATCGTCTTCCCTTATAAGGGCCTTGACTTTCAGCTCAGATGTCCACAATTTTCATACTATAAACTGTTGGAAAGATAAAAGGAAGATCGATAACTTTCATAAAGTCCATATTGACGAATTTATCTAGATTGGTACAAAATTTCACAGAAGTTTCAGATCGAGTTATTACTATTTCAACTCCAACATCACCTTTACATCACCTAATCACTAATATTCTTTCAAAAACTAATTTAACACTATAACCAAATTTATTTCCTCCCAACCACCCAGTAGTTATGAATATACACTTAAATGCCATTTTTCATGTAGATGACAGTAACTCATCAACTTTCTTTTATAAATCCCCAACTCTAAAGGATTTATTTACTACTTACTTGATAAAAACTCCAAAATCTTCAAGCCCTAAATTCCCTGCAATTTACATATTTCACTATATATATTGTCCAGGTTCTGGTTTTCTTAGGGTAGAAGACACAATTAGCAAAGTGGGGTTGGTGTAGGAAAGAAAAAACAGAGAAATATCTTAGAAGAGATTTGATGGAAAACTCCGTGTATGGGAAGAAAAAATTTTTTTTAAAGAAGATGACATGAAGAATGAACTTAAACATATAACTTAACTTCTCAACTCTCAGAGAACAGTAAGCTATTTCTAGCAAAAGTACCAAGCTTAAGTGATACTTGTCACTTTCCTCATATCTAAACTCTAATTTAGTTTCTTTTGAAACTAACTCCTTTAACTCTCATCTTTACAATCCAACTATCTCCAATGCTTCATTTGATGTCTTTTCCTATTTATATAATTTTTCGAAATTCATGCCTAAAATCACCAAAATTCACAATTGCAATATTGTTACTAACTAATAGAATTTTCCATATAAATAAATTCAAAATTCTCAAAACACCCATCCAAAAATTGTAACTCAATCTAATTATACCCGGAATTATTCAGGAATACATGTACAATTATTTTCATATGCCACAACTTCACTATTCATATGTATGTGCATAACATAATATGCATGAATATGGAAATGCTTCTAACTCTCATTAATCACTGATATAAACCATTTTAACCTTCCCACAAGAATGGGATGTTACAACTCTCCCTTCCTTAAAGAAATTTCATCCTCGAAATTCTTACCTGTTTGATCGAAAAGGTGGGGATAATGTCTCCTCATATGCTCCTCTGTTTTTCATATTGCTTCTTCAGTTAAGTGGTTCCTCTAAAGGACTTTCACCAATGGAATGACTCTATTCCTCAACTGTTTGATCTGCAATCCCACAATCTTAATCGGCTCCTCAATATAGCTTAAGTTACTAACAACCTCAATCTCCTAAGCCGGTATTACATGTTTCGGATCTGATCGATATCTTCGGAGCCTACTCACATGAAACACATTATGCAATTGAGACATCTCATTCGGTAAAGCTAACTTATAGGCCAAAAGTCCCATCCTCTCAATTATCTCATAAGGACCAATGTACCTAAGGCTCAACTTGCCCTTTTTACCGAATCTTAAAACTCCTTTCCAAAGTGACACTCTCAAGAATACTCTGTCTCCAATACTATACTCCATATCAAGTCGATGTTGATCTACATAACTCTTCTGTCTATCTTGAGCCGCTTTAATTTGGCCTCAGATCAACTTCACTTTATCCACTGTATCTTGTATTAATTCTGGGCCTTTAACCATTCTTAAGCCCTCTTCATCCCAATATAATGGCGACCGACATTTTCTCCCATACAGTCCCTCATACGGTGCCATTCCAATACTACTGTGGTAATGGTTATTGTAGGCAAACTCTATCAATGCCACATATTGATCCCAAGCTCCTCTAAACTCGAATACACAAGCTCTAAGCATATCCTCAATAGTCTTGATTGTCCTCTCACTCTGTCCATATGTCTGAGGATGAAACGTTGTACTGAAGTTCAACTTAGTACCCATAGCAGACTGTAAGCTCCTCCAAAACTTCGAAGTAAATCTCAGATCCCTGTCCGATACTATGGACATTAGAACCCCATGCAGTCTGACCACCTCATTTACATATTTTTGGGCTAACTGATCAAGTGAGTTATTCTCTCTCACGGGTAAGAAGTGGGCTGATTTAGTCAACCAGTCCACTATGACCAATATAGCATCGTTCTGCCTCGAAGTCTTAAGCAGTCCCATGATGAAGTCCATAGTAATTCGTTCCAATTTTCATTCCGAAATAGGCAATGAATGGAGCTTCCCTATTGGATCCTGGTGCTCAGCTTTCACCTGCTGGTACGTCATACATCTAGATACATACTCTGCCACTTGCTTCTTCATTCCTGGCCACGAGAAATGTTGCTTCAGTTTGTTATACATCTTGGTAGACCAGGATGCATAACGTAGGTGGCTATATGAGCTTCCTCAAGAATCTCCTTCCTTAACTCATCCACATTAGGCACACGTAGCCTCTGTTTCAACCATAATGTCTCATCTCTCATCTCAAACTCGGAATCTGGATTCATCTTTACTTTCTCCATTAGCTTTACCATATGAGAATCTTTCCCCTGAACTTTTCTGATCCTATCATATAGCATTGGTCTCAGCTTCAAAGTAGCAATCAGTGCCTCAATTTGCTCCAGATTTAGATCCACATTTAGAGCTCTTAAATGAATCAAATTAGGTAGCCTCGATAACTGAATATGAGCTGCACTGATATTAGCCTTCCTGCTCAAAGCATCTGCCACGACATTAGATTTTCCCAGGTGTTACTTAATAGTACAATCATAATCTTTCAATAATTCAATCCATCTCCTTTGCCTCAAGTTCAACTCCTTCTGACTCAGCAAATACCTCAGACTCTTATGACCAGTAAAAATCTGGAAAGTCTCTCCATACAGATAATGTCTCCAATTCTTTAGAGCAAAGACCACTGCAGCTAACTTTAAATTATGTACTGGATAATTTATCTCCTGAGGCCTTAATTGTCTCAATGTATAAGCGATCACCTTGCCATGCTGCATCAATACACATCCCAATCATTGATGTGAGGCATCGCTATACACCACATAGCCTTCGGTCCCCGATGGAATAGTCAACACCGGTGCAATAGTCAACTTATGTTTTAGCTCTTTGAAGCTCTTCTAACAGTCCTCATTGCATTTGAATACTACATTCTTCCTCAGAAGTTTTGTCAGAGGAGTCGAGATCAGAGAAAACCCCTCAATGAACCTCCAATAATATCCGTCCAATCCTAGGAAGCTTCGGATCTCTGACACATTTCTCGGAGCTTCCCAATTCATCACTGCCTCTATCTTATTTGGATCTACCTGTATTCCATCTCCAGTCACTATATGTCTCAGAAACATGACCTGATCAAGTCAAAATTCACACTTACTTAATTTGGCATACAACTGCTTCTCTCTCATAATCTGTAAAATGACTCTCAGATGCTCTACATGCTCCTTTCTGCTCTTTGAGTACACCAAGATATCATCAATAGACACAATCACAAATCGATCCAGGTAGGGCTGAAACACCTTATTCATCAGGGTCATAAAAGCTACCGGGACATTAGACAGCCCAAACAACATCAGTAGAAACTCAAAGTGCCCATACCTGCTCCTAAATGCACTCTTTGGTACATCAGCCTCAGCTATTTTCAATTGATAGTACCCTGATCTTAAGTCCAACTTAGTAAACATCAGAGCTCCTTGCAACTGATCAAGTAAATAATTGATTCTAGGCAGTGGGTACTTATTCTTTACTGTCACCCGATTCAGCTGCCTATAATCAATGGACAACCGCAAAGTCCCATCCTTCTTCTTCATAAACAGCACTGGAGCTCCCCAAGGTGAAATACTGAACCTTATAAAGCCCTTTTCCAATAACTCCTACAACTAAGCCTTCAGCTCCTTCAGTTCCACAGGTGCCATCCTATATGGAGGAATAGATATAAGAGCAGCACCTGGAATTAAATCAATCGTGAACTTCGTTTCTCGATCTAGTGGTAAACCAGGTAGCTTCTAAGGGAATACATCTGGAAACTCCCTAACCATAGGAACGTCCTGCATACTCTGTTTGGCTCTAATATCAATGATGTGAGCCAAATAAGCCTCACATCCTCCCTGCATCAACCTCAAAGAATTCGTGAAGGATATCATCTTAGCTAGCACAGCTTGACTAACTCCCCTAAATACTGCCCTCGGTTGACCAAGACATTTCAGTACTACCTCCTTGGTGTAGCAGTTCATGATGGCCCTATGGGTAGTGAGTCAATCCATGCCTAAAATCACATATATTTCTGTCAACTATAATACAATCAGGTATGCCTTCAACTTTACTTGATCAATCTTAATTGAGCACCTCTTGTAGACCTCTCCTAAGACAGTAGGATTACCTAGAGGTGTACTCACCTCTAGCCTATGCTATAACAACTCCCTATCACAATGCAGTCTACATGCCAAATGTGGTGCGATAAAGTGAGTACGTGGATCCTGAATCTAGTAGTGCGAATGCCTCAAAGTCATAAACAAGAAGCACACATGCTACTACATCTAGCGAATCTTGAGCCTCCTACCTGGTCATAGCATAGACCCTGACCTGAGACTGCGGTCAGTTGCCTTATCCCTCAGTCCTCATAAAAGAACTCCCAACTCTCCCTCTTCCTCTACCACAGCTTCTCTATCCATATCCACCACCTCTGCTCTGCTGGACCGTCGTATTACTCCTAGATTGCCCACTGACAGCAGACTGAATTCCCAACATATCTGGGCAATCTTTAATCTAGTGGTCCATGGAACCGCATTTAAAACAAGCTCCAGTCGATCTCTAACACTCACCACCATACCTCATCTCACAATACTCACAAACTGGAAACTGATTTTGAGCTAAGCCTCTCCCACTGCCAGTCTGTGACAACCTGCCCCTCTTTCTAGATCCTGATTGCCTGGATCCACCTGAAGATTTGAATGCTCTATTCTAGCGCTTACTAAAGCTCCTTCCAGAACTACCCTGACTCTCACTAGGCCTCTTCCCTCTAGACCCCTATCCAGTTTCATCTTGTTTCTCCCTCATCAACTGTTCAACACTAATTGAAGCAGCTCTCAACTCTATGAAAGTACCCATATCTGACCGCGCCAACCTTATTCTAATCTCCATATTAAGTCCATTCTCAAACCTACTACACTTGTCTTCTTCTGTAGGGATCAGAGCAGTAGCATAACCCATCAATTCATTAAACTGGACCTCATACTCAACCACTGACATCCTGTCTTGCTTCAATTCCAAGAACTCCTACATCTTTATATCCAGATAGATCTTGGGCATGTAGTTATCTCTGAAGACTCTCAGAAAGTCTTCCCACTTCAACTGGCAGGGCCTGATGGTACTGCTTAGAATAGTCTTCCACTACTGATAAGGTGGGCCCTGTAGTAAAGACACTGCATAATTGAACCTCTCATCAAGCTCGCAGTCTATCTGATCGAATACCCTTTCTATCCTCTCTAGCCATCCTTCAACCTCAGCAGGGTCTGTGCTGCTATATAAGTCCACAGCTCCCTGCTTGCGCAGCCTATCATACCCCCTCTCCCTTCTCTCGGGAACTCTAAGAGGCATCTCCTCAGATTTAGGCACCGAGGATTCTTTACTGGCTCCTACCGATCCTTGGTCAGCTGGTTGATCAATTTGAACACCTAGAGCGGATGACCTATAGCAAACAATAATTTCAATTATTTTCTGCACTTCGCAAGATATTCCATGCCTAACA
>JANSVA010062484.1:0-33070 GCA_025504915.1 Erythroxylum reticulatum | reverse complement strand
TATATGAGAGATGATTGAGAGATTAGAAAATGCATTTCATGTTCATGCATAATATGACATGTACATACAAGTGGATAGTGAATTGTGATTTTTATATGTTGAAAATTGATTTGGAGAATGTATTTAGTGATTTAGAACTTTTGGTAAATTTTAGAAAAAATTTCTGAAAATGTGGCGTATTACTAGAATTGATAATGGAAATAGAAATAAGAATAATGATATTGAAAGAAATTTTATAGATTACTTTAGAATTCGTGAGAAGATGATATTGAAACTTGTAGAGACATATGGAGTAAAGTTGAATTGTGGTAAATCATCTAGGATATGAATCTTTAAAATCTCTAGAGTTTGTTGTTAGTTGAGTCCTATAACCAACTCCAACTAACAGACGTTCTAGTATATTATTCAATTGGATCGTCTTGCTTAGACGCAATACTTTACCTAAGTATATTCTTCAATTGCATCGTCTTGCTTAGACTAAATCTTTTGTTTGAGTATATTCTTCAATTGCATCGTCTTACTTAGAAGAAATCCTTTGTTTGAGTATATTCTTCAGTTGCATCGTCTTGCTTAGACGAAATCCTTTTTCTGACTATATTCTTCAATTACATCATCTTACTTAAACAAAATCCTTTTGTCTGAGTACATTCTTCAATTTCATCATCTTGCTTAGATGAACCACTTCGTCTGAATCATTTTCTCTGACCTATCTGTCTATTCCCTTTATTTGACCCATCCATCTGTTCCCTTTATTTGACTCATCCGTCTGTTCCCTTTAACTGACCCATTCGTTTGTTCCCTTTAACATATTCATTCAGACTAGATAACTTTGTTAGATCCATTCAGACTTGATCACTTGTTTGATTCATCTAAGACTGAATCATTTAGTCTGATTCACCTCAAACTTAATCACTTTGTCTAATCCATAAGAGACTTAATCATTTTGTCTTATTCACATCAAACTTAATCACTTCGTCTGATCCATCAGAGACTTAGTCATTTTGTCTGATTTATCTCAGACTTAATCACTTCGCCTGATCCATCTGACTAAGACTTAGTCATTTTGTCTTATTCATTTCAGACTTAATCACTTCATTTGATCCATTTGAGGCTTAGTCATTTTTTCTTATTCATTTCAGACTTAATCACTTCGTCTAATCATCTGAGACTTAGTCATTTTGTCTAATTCATTTCAGACTTAATCACTTCGTCTGATCATCTGAGACTTAGTCATTTCGTCTGATTCATTTCAGACTTAATCACTTCATCTAGTCATATGAGACTTAGTCATTTTTTCTGATTCATTTCAGACTTAATCACTTCGCCTGATCATCTGACACTTAGTCATTTTGCCTGATTCATTCAGACTTAATCAGTTCGTCTGATCATCTAAGACTTAGTCATTTTGTCTTATTCATTTTAGACTTAATCACTTCATCTGATCATCTGAGACTTAGTCATTTCGTTTGATTCATTTCAGACTTAATCACTTCATTTGATCCATCTGACTAAGACTTAGTCATTTTTTCTGATTCATTTCATACTTAATCACTTCGTTTAATCCATCAGACTGAGACTTAGTCATTTTTCTAATTCATTTTAGACTTAATCACTTCGTCTAATCATCTAAGACTTAGGCCTTTTGTCTGATTCATCTCAGACTTAATTACTTCGTCCGGTCCATTCTCCTAATCCATTCGTTTGATCCATCTTAAATGTTTCATCTTATTCAGCTATTACTTAAGTATCGTCTTGATTTGATGAATTATGCCACACATATTTATCTGCGCACTTAACAAATTCATCAAAATCAATAGATGTAGTGAAGACTTCTTAACTTAAGAGACCCATTTCACGTTCTTTTATACTTGAAAGATGAAGTTACTTTTTGACTTAGTCTTTTCTTCAAAATTATCTTCTCTAAGCTTTTTCCTTCACGGACTTTTGAAAATTTTCGTTGAATATAGTATAGAGATGGGTATTTGTTCATGTGAAAATGGACATTTTTCATGTTCACTGTGAATATAGTATAGAGATGGGTATTTGTTCATTTTTAGTTTTGATAATTAATATGTTACAAGGTAGTGTTAAAATTATTTTTGGAGTTGAAAGATCAATAAAAACGTGCATGAGAGGAGTGCAGAAATTCATGCAAGTTGATAACAGAATATTGTTTTAAGTTGTAAACATTCTGAAAATATTTGGAGTATAACTTTCACATTACTGAACCAAATTGAGTGATATTAGAGTCACTAAAAACTTTAGATATAGGAGAGAAATTTTCTAGAAGAAAGTATTAGCAAATTATTTCACTTTTTGTGGTCAGATTGATCATGAATAGTAGACCCGAAAGTGAGTTTTTGGGAAAAATCTGGAATTTTGATCAGTGAGTTATGAATTGTGATTTTAATGATTTTATTGGGAGATAGACCATAAGTATAAATGATACTTAAGTGAGTTTGATATTGGATTGATAATGTGATGAGAATAATGGAAAAATACCTAGAAATGTTATTGAACATACATTGTACATTTTGGCATATACATATATCTGCACCTTCGAATACTTATGATTTTGCATTTACTGATGTGTTTGCAACGTGCATATTGCATAATTTTGATGTGCATGATAAATGTTCGTATTAAGACGTTTCTAGATCATCGAAGCTAATACTAATCTGGAGCGTACTGTGAGTCGACCTAGATAGTCTCATTTTATTTTTTGTTCTATTTTGAATTTTTGCATTGATTAATTTCTAAATGATCATATGAATGTGATTTGATTGTGTTGATTCCGTACAATGAAGGTCCGATCATTTTGATGTATGAATGAGATATTGAAGTGCTCATTAAATGTGAATTGGACGGAATAAGTGTTTTCTCAACTTAAATGTTAAATGCCGAACTAAGGTCTGATGATAATGTGAATAAGAATGTGATAGTGAATATGATTGTGTGATATTGAGCACTTTCAATTGACTGAATATTTGTGATGCATTTCGTTACATGAATGCATGAAATATAAAGGTAGTTATAACTGAGTAGCACTGAAAAAGAGCTAAATGTTCATACTGTGAAAAAGAGCCAAAGGCTCACTATGTAAAATGAGCCCAGTATCCCTAACAGATACAGGACAGTTATTAATGATCCCGGAATCCACAATAGATACAGGACAGTTATGTTATAAGCACTCGGTCACAACAAAGTAACAAATTGAAATTGAGGCTCATAAGCATCGCATATAAGATTGATATGTATGTTTGGATGCTAAAATGCAATGTATGATTGCTCTGATGTGAATTATTTGTTTATAAGTGATGATAAGTGTTATGTGATTGAGGGGGCCATCAACAATGGTCACTTACTGAGTTTGTAAAAACTCACCTAAAATTTTGTAATATTTTTCAGGCTTAGAAGAGTTACTTAGTTAGGCAAAACGGGAGTAAAACGTCTACATTCAAGTAAGAGATAGAGGTCGGGATTGGTTCACTCCTGTATGTGTATTTTATTGTATTACATTAAACTGTGTATTCATAAATGATGTACAATATGTTTGTAAATGATTTTGCAATGTAATAAAATTATGACTACAAGTATTTCTATATTTGTAATGGGCCCAAATGGCTATTGAAATTCTGATGATTGTATTATTATGATTGAAAAAGTTTCTGAATAAAAATAGGCCTGATCCAATTGTTCATTTCTACATATGTTTGTTGCTTCAAAAAAAATTATAACAAAAAAATTATAACGAGATTTTACTGACTGATTCTGTTAGCATGCCACCCTCGCAGGGCAAGTTCTTGGACATCACTGAGGATGTCAAGTACGTATCTTGCGAGAGTGGTGTACTACATCACTAAAGTCATACCTTATTTTATGTGTTCATTTCCACTTCAGCTTTGCTATTTTCCTTCATTAACCTTAAGAAAAATCGAAGCTTGCCAACTTTTACAAGGTGTACGTGAGTTGTATGAAGTTTAGGGCTCCTTCAGTTTTTTAAGAATATGAAGTTTTAAGAAGTAAGTATTGTGTAAATCCTTATGAGTGGTAGAAATACGAAACAAATTTGGTGATATAATTGTCATTAAATGGTCATGAGGAAATGGTTATTTCATGAACACCGTGGGTTTAAGATGAAAACATGGAATTGTGGTTTTTACATATTCGATGATTAATATGTCATAAAAGTGTTTTAAAAGGATTTTTGAGTTGGAAGATCAATGAAAACGTGAAAGAAATTAGTGCAAAAATTTATGAAAGTTGATATTCTTATATATGCTCTATTTTAGTGTTAAACGAATAAGTGTTACTGTTGTGTATACATGAATTCTATGGTGTTTAAAAGATGAGTAAAAAAATAAATTTAGAGTTAAGAGAGAGGTGTATGGTGATGTTTAAAGATGAAAATGAATGATTAAATGATATTTAGAGAAGCAATGGGCAAATGCAGAAGAATGAAAGATGCAGTAAAAAAAGTTAGAAAACACAGAGGAGGAAAGAAATGCATGAATGGTCATTTTCTATTTTAATGATTTTATTTAAGCATGGATTTTGGATACTTGTTTATGAAAGATTGGAGTTGTTTATGAATGTTAGACTATAAAGAGAGTTGAAAAAATAAATGAAAATGGAAAATGTACAAAGATGAAAAAAATTATTAAAGCAGTGAAAGTTGGAAAATGCAGAAGTGAATGAGTTATTTTTCTGGTTTTAACATTGATGTAAATTCTTTATTTTTGATACGTTTTGAATATTGGGTAGCTTAAAAGTTGAAAATTGAGATAGAGGATTTAGAGAAGTGATTTTAGAAGGAATGAAAGAGGAGTAAAAAAAAATGTGTGTGTAGTGTTTGGAGTCTTCTATTAAAGGATTGCATGACATTCAGTAATAAACATGAAAATCGCGATCGTGCTTCAGCATGATCACGACTTCTGTGTTTATTGGAGGGAGTTGTCTTCTTTCAACATCCCTTGATCTTTTGGCCATATTTTCTTCTCTAGACATCCAAATGACATGATACTTGAACCATTGGACTTATAACACACCAATATAAATCTCCACAAAATATTTTAGCCATTTGAAATCATTTGGGAGAGATCTAGTGAAAAACGTGGGATGAGTCACTCTCACACCCATGACTTTTCTTCATCACACCCGTGAGTCACTCACACCCATGACCTTTTTCACACCCATGATTCACTCACACCTGTGATTTTTCTTCCTCATGCCCGTGAGTGCTTATTGGTTTTATTTGTCATATCATGACACTGTGCTCTCTAATAGTATATGCACCCGAGACCATCTTGCAAACTGAATAGTCTTGCTTCTTTTGACCATAACTTCTTCTCTAGACCTCCAAATGACTTGATTATTTAACCAATAGGTTACTAACACATTATTACACCTCTCAATGAAAATTGGTAGCATTATGAATTGATTTGAAAAAGATTGACTTATGGAAAATAAGGGAATCCATTGGAATAGTATGAACTGGTATGATTTCAGTAAACATGCTTAGGTATTTCAGTTATATATTATCTTGTACTCATCCGAATGGGATGATTTTTTATTTGGAGTAAACTAGATACATAGGGATACAAATTGATTGAAGATATCGAATTTTAATCCTTTCCCTAGAAATCTATATTTTGAATTAACTTTGGTTTCAGAATGTTGGTTTAGTTTATGAACAGGTTTGGGTCATAACTTTCAGATTTATGAACCGAATTAAATGATTTTAGTGTCATTAGAAACTTAAGATATAGGCGAACAAATTTTAAGAAGAAACTATTATCAAATTACTTCATTTTCATGGTCATATTAATCATGTATAGTAGACCTGAAAGATAGTTTTGGAAAAATCTAAAATTGATTCAAAGCATTATGAATTATAATTTCAATGGTTTTATTGAGGTATAAACCTAAGTATAAAAAATACTTAGGTGAGTTTTGTGATAGGATTGATTATGTTTTGAGGATAATGTAAAAATACCCAGGATTGTCATGAACACGCATTGTAAATATTTCATTACATACATGTGCATCATTAAAGACTTATAATTGTGCTAATTATGATATATGTGTATGTTATTTGATATAGAGGAGCAACAGAATCGTCAACCTCTAAACGTTGCTGAAACTTCCAAGCATTAGGTTCAGGAGTGACTTATGAGTAAACTAAACGGTCTCACTCAATTAATTGTTTGATTCATTTTATGTTTGACTTATTGAATGAATGAGATTTAATTGTGTTGATTCCGGACAATGAAGGTTTTATGATTGTGATATATGAATGAGATATTAAAGTGTTGCTTGTATGTGAATGAGAACTAAATGTTTCATGACATGATTGAATATAAGAGATGCATTCCATACATTAATGCATGATCAAATAATGAGAGTTGTGACTTGAGCAGCCATCGAAAAAGAGCTTAAAGCTCCAATTGTGAGCTCTGTATCTCCAACAGATAAGGAACAGTATAAATGAGCCTGGTATCCACAATGGATACGGGATAGTTTAGGCACTCGGTCACAATAATAAAAAATTAGAAAAGTTTCATATGAGCATTTCATATGCATTTTAATAAATGTGTTTGATTGATTGAAATGCATAATTGCCTACTTTTGAGTGAGAATATGATACATGTTCATTTATGAAAAATACAAAGTTGTGAAATAAATGTTATATGTATGATATGCTGCATGAATTGACTGAACTATCGATGATGGTTACCTCATTGAGTTTGCAAAACTCACCAAAATTATAGCGTTGACTTTTCAGGACTGAGAGACGATCTTAACTACTGAAAGGTGCAGCGAGCAGTAGTTTTGTACTTTTGGGAACAAGAAGAAATGGCTTAAAGGTCGGTCAACTAGGCTTAGACATATTAGATAGATTTTTGTGTATTTCCTCTTTCATGTAGCATCTTTTGTATTAGGATATGATGATGTACACATTCAGATGATCTTGGAAAACTACCAACGTAGACATTCAGGGAGGAAATTGTTTTAAATTATGGTGCCTTTCCATATGATGTTTTATAAGAGAATAAATAATGATGATGCTATGTTAAGTGAATGTTGTAATTGATCATAGCGTTCCATTATCATAGGTTATATATTGGAATGTCCTAAGGGCATTCCGGTATGTACCTTTGGGTAAGGAGGCGCTACAGCAATATTGGTATATAATACTTGTTGAGATAAGACAAAATGTCATGTGGTATTCGATACTGGATTTTGTAATATACTTACTGAATTGAGTTATGTAATTTATTTTGGTGTTCTGACTTGAGTGAACACATCGATGGTGGTTTACTAAGTTCACAAACTCATCAAAATTGTAAATTTTGATTTTCAGGTTCAAAGAAATTCTAGCTACAAAGGTTATATAGTAGAAGTCTAGTACTTCCATTTTAAGGGATAAGAATGGCTCAAAGGTCTGGTTAGCTGATATTTAAGGAGTCTAGTTTAGAATGTTTTCAATTAGTATCCTGTTTCATGTTGAACATTTTGTTTAGAGTATTGAACTCTCAAATGTTATGTAATGTATATACACGGATTATGAATTGTAATGATGCAATTTAAGTTTGATGTTTGTGAATGAATTGGGAAGAATTGATCATTTAAATGCTTGTGATATATGTGATGCCTTTTAGTTAATATGATTGTTCTAACATATCATTTTCATAGGTTATATTCTCAACTATTCGTGGATATGTTTGGGCATATGTGTCATGAGAGTGGTATGTTACAGTTTTGGTATCAGAGTATGGTTTGACATCCTTAGGGATACATATATAAGCATTTAAAGATGACAACTAGTGAGAGACTCATATAGTGATCACAATTATTATTTGTTATAGGTCATCTACTGTAGGGGATCGAGTTATAGAATTAGCTGACCTTGAGTCTATAGAAGCCAATAGGGAGTCCCCAATACCTTAGTCTAAACAAATGCCTCATATACTTCCTGAGAGGAGAGAAAGGAGGTATGATAAACTTAGGATGCAGGGGGTTGTAGGCTTCTATGGAAGTTTAGACCCTACTGAGGCAAAAGGTTGTTTAGAAAGAATGGAAAGGGTCTTTGATTAGATAGATTGTGAGTCCGATGAAAGGTTCGACTACGTAGTCTCGTTACTTCAAGGTCTAGCTTATCAGTGGTGGAAGACTATCCTAGGTAGTTCTGACCAACCTTGTAGACTGATATGGGAAGACTTTCTGAAAGTCTTCAAGGAGAATTATATGCCAAATATCTATTTGGATCAGAAGATGAAAGGGTTTTTTGATCTGAAATAAGGAAAACTTATTATAGCCGAGTTTGAGGTGTGGTTTAATAAATTAATCGGCTATACTACTGCTCTGATTCTGATTGAGGAAGATAAGTGCTGGTGGTTTGAGGATGGATTGGATATGAAAATCAGGACGAGATTGGCTAATACTAATTTGAATAGTTTCACTAAGTTAAGGGTTACTTCGATTTAGATTGAGCAATTATTGAAGGATGAATAAGGAGAGCATAGGCAGGAGTTTAGAATTAAGAGGTATGGTGAGTTTCAAGCTGACTCTGGAAGAAGATTTAGTAAACACTAGAGTAGATCATCACGATCACAAACTAGATCCAGGCAGTCAGGGTTTAGACGGAGAGGCGATTTTGTTCATATTGGTAGTGAAAGAGGTTAGGCATCTAGAGGACAGACATATGGAGGGCAATCACAACAGATTCCTAGTTGTGAATATTATGGAAAGGTGCCTAGTTATGCATAAAAAGCATCATATTAGAGACTGTCTCGTAACTTTAGGAACATAGTCTGGAGTAAGAGGAGGATTAGTGATTGAAATGACTGTCCAGTATAGCAGAGCCAGTAGAGTAGGAAAAAGAAGCAAAGGTAGGGGTAAAAACAGTTCAGCAGGTCCTAGTGCTAGGACTAAGGTATGGAGTAACCAACTATAGTCTTAGGCCAAAATTTGTGCTATTATGAGATAGGAGGTGCAGAATTCTCCAGATGTTATTGCAGGTGTGTTACATGTCTTTCAATTTGAGGCATTTGCATCGTTAGATACAGGCTCTAAACATTCATTCATTACTCCATATCTAGCATTTAAACTCCATTGTAAGAGAGAGATGTTGAAATGTGGCTTAGAGGTGAGTACATCGGTAGGTAGTACTATAGTGATTAGAGAAGTGTATAAAGGGTGCATGATTCGAGTTGATCAGGCAGAGTTGAAAGACAATTTGATAGTACTTTTGTTAAAAGAGATATACCTCATTTTGGGTATAGACTAGCTTACTGCACATAGGGTTGTGATGAATTGTTATACTAAAGAAGTTATTCTTAAATCTACTATTCCACTAAGGGTTATATTTCGACGTGTTAATCAAACAATAGTAGCTAGATTGATTTCATCAATGAGTGATCAATACCTGAATTGAACAGACAGTATAAAATATTCCCGCTGTTAAGGATTTCTAGATGTATTTCCTACTTAATTACCAAGATTACCACCAAATGGGAAAACAGAGTTCACTATTAACTTAGTTCTAGGTACTGCTCCTATATTTATTCCTACGAATAGGATGGCACCTGTGGAACTTAATGAACTTAAGACTTAGTTACAAGAGTTATTAGATAAGGGTTTTATTATACACAGAGTATCAATTTGGGGAGCTCTACTTTTGTTTGTAAAGAAAGAGGATGGAACCTTGAGATTATGCATTGATTATAGGCAATTATTAATCCTTATTTGTTAAATGTGTCATATTTAATAATAATATTTCTCAAATTTTACAATCAAGTCCCAACTTGATTAAAACACTTTTCTCTCTTCAACTCATCCTTTGTATGTGACCTATTAGATTCTTAAATTTGTTTGAAATGAATATAAATTATAACCCTAAATTACATTTAGTATTAGATAAATTAAACTTTTTAAATTTATCGCTAATTCTCTAATTAAACAATTGATATCCATATACCAAGATTAACATATAGCAACATAACATGATCATCCAAACATTTAAGAATGTCAAAGTTGTTTTGACTAATCTTTTCATGCATATTTTTTCTCGTATAATTCAATATTTTCATCATGTAATATTTAGATTAGACATAGATCACATAATTAATGTTTACTCTATTTTGAAATATCGTAGTGATATCGATATTGAATTTGGTTGTGGTATGATACTGATTAATACTGAATATTATTTCGGGTCATTTTTTAAATATATATAATCCCTTAATTTTTTAAAATTACAAGAAAATCCCTCAGTATATTATACTATATAATTTATAATTTTACATTAACCATGTCTTCAAAATCATAATAATATAATTTTAAAACAACAACAATATTTTTTATTAATATTACTTTTCACTTATTTCACATATAAATAATAACCACAATTAATATAAAAAGGATCATTTAATCATCATACAAATATAAAATTAAGGATAATACAAAGCTTTTAAAATTTTACAATTTCATCATATAATAAATAATAATTATATCAAAAATTCAAATAAAAATAATAATAAATATCTATGACTTTCTAACAATTTCAATTTACAATAAGAGTTCGTGTCGATTAAACAATCAACTAGAATTGAAACCTGACATAAAAATATTTACAATCATATTTATATTTCATAATACATATATACTGTAGCATCTCATTCTCATACTAAAGGTTAGAGCCCTAGATTTTGTTAATTGAGAAAATAGCAATGAAAAATTACAAGAAAGTGCATTTCATGAATAATGTCAGTATGCATGTGTGAATATTAACTTTTGCACAATAAAATAATTATACATTCATTCATTGACATATTCCGGGTATGATTGTTTATAAATGTGATTTTATTGAGAATTGTGGTTTATTTGTATTGAAAACTGATTTGGAGAGTGTAATTATAGACTTATAATTTTTGGTGAATTTTAGGAAAATTTCTAAAAATTTTGAGTACTTTTTGGACTAGAAAAATATCAAGTGACAAGATAATTGATAAATAGTGGTAGAATTAACTGTCAAAATGGCAATGAAATTTTTGATAAATGACTGTGGGATTTATTTACAAGTATCAATGAAAATTGAGAGACAATTGAAGTAAGAATTGGAATTGAATGGACTAGTTAAATAAGAGAAAGCAAGTGAGATCATAAAAATTGGACATATGGCAAGTGACAAACCAAACCATGTCTTAGGTCCACTAATCTTTAAATTTGAAAGACCATTCTTGACTTATTTCTCACGATTGCCTTATGTCTTCTTCTTCTTCTTCTTCTTCTTCTTCTTCTTCTTCTTCTTCTTCGTTCTCTTCATTTACTCTCACCTCATCAACGTTACATCTGGCTCCCATCCATCAATTGCTACTTCCATTTTGTTGTTTCTTCTAATTGCCACAAGAAAAACCTATCCCTACCAAATTTAGAAGATGAAGATCGTGTGATGCTTGGGAGCTAGGGCTAAGTGTTATTTTGGAAGAATTGGAGCTAAATCAAGTAAGTAGCTTATTAATCTTCATGGGTATTATTAAATGAAACTAGAATGATGAGTAATGTAAGATTGATGGCTTGATTATGTGGGTTTTTATGTGTGTGTCGTGGATGATGAAAAGCCTAGGTAAATTTCTTGCTTTTGTATATGTATGATGATAAATAATTTATAATTTGTTATAGAGATTTTTTGGAAGTTGGATGATCCATATAATGGTGTTAGGATGAGTGCAAAAAATCAATGTTGAATGGGTAAATGTATATGTTCTATTTTTGGTTAATTTTCAAATATAGATCATGAATTTTGTTGTGAATGATTTTGAGTTCATATGGAGTTGAGAATGAAGAGGAAATGAAGTAGAAAAGATGATCTGGGTATAAGATGGGTTAGATGTAAAATGTTGGAAGTTATAAAATCTGAAAAATTGAAGAGAGTGTTGAAAAATTTTAGCAGTACATGTCCACTGATTATGCTTCTGTGTTTTAGCCATAACTTGTTCTGAGGTTATCCAAATGACATGATTCTTATTTGGATTAAACTAGAGACATATGGCTAAATTTTTCATGAAGACATCGAATTTAAATTCTGCCTTTAAGATTCTCAAATTTTATCATGAAGTTCAGAACTGGGTGCAGAACATTGGTGGATGAATGTATATGTTTGTGTTCTATTTTGAGTGTTTATGATCAAGTAGGGAATATGAATTGTGTATTGATGAGGCTGAGTTGAAAGTGAGGTTTACATGAAGAAGTTAGCAATTGGAAATAATGAATTTTGAATATGAATTGCTTGACACGTAGGAATAAGATATGTTACGAAAAAATGATAGGAATTATGAATGATGAAATGTAGTTAAATCTGTGATGAACCAAATGAGTTGAGATTTGAGAGTTTACTAAAATCAATTTGGTAGTTGAATTGCTAAGAAGTGATATTGCATTAGAAGAAGTGAATTTAGGAAGATTATGAGTGAAAGTAATATTAGAATGGAAGTAGGAACCATTGGAGATTATTTGGAGGGGCTTATGTTTCACCTATATCTATTAGATGGGCATTAAGTCCACTAAATCGACCTTCTCGAGTCTAGAAATGTCCCCAGCCTTGTCCATGTCCATTAAACGAAAATTAGATCCGTTATCAGACCTTTCACAAGTTTGGAAAACACTCCAAACCCCATCTTTGACCTTCTAAACAACAAAATCTCTCTTTGGGATCTTCACAAAAGTAGTAGATCTCGAAGTCCTCTTCGAGAATGTCCTATAATAACATTAATCCAACATCAAAAGAAAAAGTTATGCCTTTTCTCTAAAGATATGTTTGTTTATAGATGATGGACTAATCAATGTTTTTCCCATATGATGTTTAGGCTTGATTGTGATCTTGAATGAGCCTAATTGATGTTGGATTGAGCTATTAACTTAAAGAGAGTGTATTAGGTGTTAAGGAATGATTCAAAGATCACATTAAGTGGTTATGATACCAATATTAAGGAAATGTACCTGAGAATGTCATTGAACATGCATTGTACATATTTCATATACATAATTATGCATAAATGAATACTTATAATTGTGCTAAGTTATTAATGTGTGTGTGCAGTGTGTGTATTGCATCATATTGATGTGCAGGATAAACGTCCGTATCCAGACGGTTCTAGATCATAGAAGTTAATGCTAATTTAGAGCGTACAATGAATCGACCTAGATGGCCTCACTTCTTTGTTTATTATGATTTCAATTTCTGCATTAAATGACTACGGATATGATTATTATGCAATGCGAATATGATTGGTGTGAATGTGTTGATTCCATACATTGAATGTCCGAGGAGCTTGTTAAATATGAGAACATTGAAGTGCTCCTTGTATGTGAATATGAAAGAAATATGTGTTTTCTCTAACTTAATTGTTGAATGCCGGACCAAGGTCTGATGATGAATATGAAAGTGATTGTGAATCCGAAATCATGTGATTGATTGAAAATATGAGAATGTGATATATTTCATTTCGTGAATGCATGAAAGATAAAGACAGTTGTGACTGATGTCGTCACCGAAAAAGAGCTTAAAACTCATAAAGTAAAAAAAGATCCTTGGGCTCAGTTGTAAATGTACCTGGTATCTACTAAGGGATATGGGACACTATCTGATACAGCTCGGTATCCATTAAGGGATATAAGCTAGTAAATAGACACTCAGTCACAACTACGTAATAAATGAAAGGGAGCCTCATATGCATTACGTTATAAGTAATATGTGTATTTTTACATGATTGAAATGATCGATTTGACTGCTCTGAATGTGATGCTATATGTTAAATGAAGTGATGTAAATTATGTGAAAATATGATATGATGTGTTATGTGTTTGAGTGAGCCATCGAGGATGGTCACTCACTGAGTTTGCAAAAAACTCATCAAAAATTTGTAATATTTTTCAGGCTCTGAAGAGTTATCTCGTTAGGCTAACGGGAGTACAGCCACTACATTCAAGGAAAAGATAGAGGTTGGGATCAGTTTTCGTCTGCATTTGTATTCCTTTATTTTTGTATCAACTTGAGTCTTCCGCAATTATTGTATCATGTGTATATGAACATTTTTGTTTTCTAATAACTTTTCAAATTGGGGATGTTTGTATATGATCTTGTATCGTAATGACATTATGATTTTAAGTATTTTGTATCAATAAGGGCCCTAGTGACTAATAGAATCCGAATGATTTGTAAAGTGATTGTAATACTTGTGATTGAAAAAGTTTTGAATAAAGTGGGCCTAATTTGATTACTAATTTCTACATACACGTGTTTTTTTTTTTTGAAAAATTTGTATCGAGATCGATTGTTTGACCGTTTTAACATGCCTCCATTATAGGGGTACGTACTCGGACATCACTCAAAATGTCGGGCACGTGTCTTGTGAGAGTGGGATGTTACATATAGAATTTAACATATACATCAAATATAATTGAAATTAAAGAAGAGGAGAAATAAAAAAGTGGAACTTCATTCAATCGAATACTTGCTCAAATCAAATTTACCTCAATTCTAATTTGATACAAGATCCTCATCATTGAGAGGAACACCATCATCACCATCATTGAAATTCATTGCACCAATTGATATGTTAATATTTTCATAACCAAGATTATCTTCCAAGTCACTCTTATCTATCAAACATGGTTCTTAAAAAAAACTTAATTAGTCAAAAGATCGATATGATTAATGCAAATTGGATATACAAAATTACTTGTTCTATTAAGAGTCCTAGTAAATAATTAAATTAAATTATTAAAAATTACAAAAAATTATATCCAACTTAGTAATGATAATAACATATCTTTCTCTAAGCTTTAAATTATATCAAATCAAAACCAAGTCGTTAAATCTTTTATGCTCCAATCTATTCCTTTTCTTGGAAATAATGAATTTAAATGTGCTTCAATTCCTTTCATACCATGTTGCACTCACACATTGACTTTGAATTCAAATTGCAAATATTTACAATTCTATAACACTATTTTTGAATTGGTCCCACCAAGCAACTGTAAGTCATAAGACAACAAAAATAGCATTATAAATAAAATAAAATGATGATTAATTTTCAACAAGTAACAAAAGTGAAGAAAATACATAACTAGATTAAACTTGACTCTTTAATGAAAAGCAATTAGCATCTTAAAATCACCATAAACATCCTTATAAATCTCCATATGTGAAATTAAGAGATATTGAATTATCTTATAGGCAACAATTATTGTAATAGTTAATAACATTTCTCTATTAATTTCAGTTTTCTTTGTAAAACTTGGTCTAAAATAGACAATAGGATGAAAAAATGCTCCACGTACAAACAATAGAAAGTAAAGTTGTCTTTTCTATCTCTTTGATAACTGCAAGAAAAGATGTATACAAAGAAGAATTATTTTTCAAATTGTCTTCGATTGCTTCTTTTGCCTTCTCAGTGATATCATAAAAATAACTCATTATTGTCTTCTCATTATTATCAGTCATACGAAATATCATCACCAAAGACTCACAAACTCGAATGACAAATTGACAATCTCTAATTTAGTATTAGACCTAGCATGGTAAGATGCAACTTATTTATCACTTATTTATCTCAACTCTTTCTTTATTAGAACAAAACATTGGAGTGAACGAAGACAACGAGATGGGGAAGGTGGCGGCTGTTAGGGTTTTCTTTGGGGAAAAGCATGCAGAGAGAAGGCAGACAGAAATGGGTAGAGAGAGACGTAAAAAGTAAAAAGTTATGATAATGAGAATTGTTATAATCTAACCCTTCTAGACGAACCAAAATCAACAATAATTCATCGAATTGA
Organism: Erythroxylum reticulatum; assembly: GCA_025504915.1. Lineage (NCBI taxonomy): Eukaryota > Viridiplantae > Streptophyta > Magnoliopsida > Malpighiales > Erythroxylaceae > Erythroxylum > Erythroxylum reticulatum. The sequence goes on along the minus strand of JANSVA010062484.1, from coordinate 17,236 downwards.
CAATTCCACTGTTATTTGATTGAAGCATTGATTACTTTTATATTATCAATCCAACTCTATTAAGTATAAAGAATCTTGGAAATGGAAATGACCACCCAGCCAATAAAAAAGTAATAAAAGAATATCATCTGCACCAACGAGCCATGTGGATTAGGCCATCAGTAGAGAATACAGATCAATTATCAAGCTTCAAATGTGTCAAAGCCCGCCCTCGAGACTTTGCCAGAACCTCGAAATCCTAGTCTTCCACGATTATCCTCCGAAAGTGAAAGCAATTCAAGTTACTGGCGATCTCATTCACACACGGCGTCACACCCTCCCCAGTCCTCTGATATCAAATTGAACAAGGCAGCTCTGAGCGTCACGTTAGGGCAGGTTTTCTTCTTTAAACATTAGTCGTAGTTAGGATAATTGTTAGTTTTTTATTATTTTAATTGAAGTGGAAGCTTTTTAAAACTTTAAAATTTGAGTGACAATTGAGTCTTAACGTGAAAGTGCATTTATTCATGCATTTGATTGTTGTTCTGTGATTTTGTTTCATAATTTATTTTTTATTAATTTCTAATATATGCAATTAATTTATTAATTGAAATGGTCATTTATTATAATGTATATTGAATATGTAAAATTTAATACTTGTAATCATTTGTAACTATTAAACATTTTAATTTTCTATCATAAATTATTACTTATAGTAAAGTATTCAACTAGATTCAATACAATAACAGATATGTTACTTTAATGTTCTTTTTTGTTAAAAATATTGTTTAATTAAATTTTGAATCTTGTCTAAAGTTGTTAAACAATAATGATTAATAGAATTATGTATTTTAGATTAACTAATAATACAAAGACAGATATTTAATATCATATCGAATATATGATCGATGAAATAATTATTTTTTGTTAATAATCAATCATAATTTCAAAAAATACAAACAACTGTAAACTAATGTTGGTTTTATTGATAATTCTTACTTTATTGTTGAAAAACCTAAATGTTGAAGTGCCACAAAATTTTTGTTATGTCACAGTTGCTTCTAATTAAAATTTACAACTAATTCTCACAAAGCTACTGTAATTTTTAGAATTCTGTTGCAAGTAAACAAATTAAGCGCGCAACTAATAAATCACAAATATAAAATACAAGAAATTTGTTAACACAATTCAAAATATAAGGTCTACATCTGCAGGGCCCTCACTCAAATTAATCATCTTTCAAGGTAGTATAGTAGACTTATCCAAGGCTATTACAGAGCCAACACCATTCACTTCTTGAAGTTATCCACTCGTACTTACTCTGTAAGAATATCTCACACCCAATAGTATGACCAACTTATGCTAACTTTAACAAAAAAAGTTTAGAACAAAGAATTTAACAACGAGAAGAATATCTCAAGTGATTAAATCAAGAATGAAAGAAAAAAACTCACTTGAGTTAATGAACACTCTCTTATACGTACCAACAGTAGCAGGCAATTGTTCGAAGCTAATATTCCTTGATAATATGGGAAGTAATGGAAGGGGGATTTACCTTTCAGGTGACGGAATGGAAGCGTCGTCGGTGCTGGGAATGATAATAGGGACACTCAACCATGGATCTGGTACATGAAGAGATAAGCAAAGAAATTTCAATCTTTTTCGTTGGCCAATCTTAAATGTTATACATGAAGAAGAGGAACTTGGATAAGGAAGATCTGTTTAGCTTTCCTTGAATTACCCAACTGATCTTCTCAAAGCTCTCTCTTAGTGTCTCAAGACGATGATGAGTGCAGACATCTCCAACCCTAATTGGGAAAGAAAGAATGGTGAATGTTCGAGTGTTAGGTCTTTTTTCCCAATTAGGTGTCAACGATGTATCTTTATGTCTTAACCTTGGTACGTTGCCGCTTTGTGAGTTTTGTATTTTGGTGTTGAACGGTGTCGTATTTTTTCTTGGTTGATTGGTGAGCTTTGACTTGCCCTGTCTTGTAATTCTCCTCTTTCTTTATTAATATTATTTAATTTCTCAAAAAAAATTAAAACATAATCATGGAGAGTCTTCAAATAAAAGTCCGTTGTAGAACTTTGAAATTGATCTCTAAAAAGCACAAGGCACAGCAGCCAAAAATCAGTAATACTCTATCAAACCATGGATTGCTTATTGATATATAACAAGTTCTTTCTCCTTTAGGATTCTTTATTCTTTTTAGATTCATTCCTTTAACAAAAATTTTAACTTCTAGAATTCCATATATTCTAAGATAGATAGAATCCTATACCAAATCAACTTGCTTGTTACAAAAGATATCTCAAATAAATTAAAATACAAATAATGCTAAAAAAGGAATAAAATATCTTAACAATTATTGCCTTTATTTTCTTTGACACTAAATTTCATATTATCATAACTTTCATTTTATTAAATATTTTTATAACAATTGTTAAACTATAATTTGAGGAAGATTAACTCTTATTTTCTTATTTTACATTTGTTATATTTTATATTTAATTTGAGGTGCAAGCACGGTTCCACTAATTACATTCCCTTCATAATCATATTATATAAAAATAAAAATAACATTCTAAAACAACTTAAAATAAGCAAATAAGAACATGGAAAAAATGTATACAACATTTTATCAAATATTTATTAATACAATAACGTTAGCTTTAGAATGTATATAGGTGGGTGGTCGAGGTCGACACCTTACTCTTTAAAGATAAAAGCATACATATATAGCGTATACAAGCAATGTTACGAATACCGTACCAGACTTGGTATCAGATTAGGTCCTGATACGGTAATATATCAGTGCCGGTTAATATCATGTACCGTTTCGAGTAATTTTTTAAATTTAAGAAATAGAGTCCCTGAATTTTTTTAAAAATTACAAAATAGTTCATTATCATATTATACAGTTGTACTGTATATTTTTAACTCTATCTTCAAAATTCATAATAATAAATAATAATCATAATTTTAATTTAATTTATAAAATTAATTTGATAATTACTAATAAATATAGTTAAATTTAAAATATATAAATTTCAAATAAATTTTGATTTAATAACTAAAAATATATAAAACAAATATTAGTTTTTTAATAATAATTGTTAAATTATTTATTTTAAAAAATAAAAAATTTATTAATACTTCATTAATAAATATTATATAAAATATTTAAATAAAAATAAATTATTTTTAATTTTTATTTAATTTATAATTATTATTAGTAATAAAAATATTTATTATTATTTTAAAAAACAAATTTTAAAAATTAAAAACAATTATAATATTTAAAATAAATAAAAAAACTAATTTTAGAAACTTTTTAAAAAGGGAGAGAAGGAGGGAGATTTTAAAAAATTTTAAAATTTTGCAAAAAGTCTCCATATTTTTGAAAATTTTTGATATCGGTCGGTATTTTGAATACCAATTGGTATCATCTGAAACGGTCTAGTACCAACCGGTATTTAAACCCAGTATAACCCACCTTTTGTCTCATACCGATTTTGATCCGGTACGAAACAGTATTCAAACAAGTGTACATTCTCACGTAATAAAGAAGAATAATGAATTTTATATTCAGGAATATATAAATATATATACATTCCTGAATATAAAATTGATTATTTGATAATAAAGAAGAAATAACCAATTTTATATTCAGGAATACATATAAAGAAGAAATAATTAATTTTATATTCAGAAATATATAATTATTACGAAATAATCAATATTATATTCAAGAATATATAAGAAGCATATACGAGTGTACATTATTTTGTAATAAAGAAGAAATAATCAATTTTATATTCAGAAATATATATATTAAAGAAGAAATAATTAGTTTTATATTCAGAAATATATATAACTATTTTGTGCAATGATAAGTCAAATTATTTATATATGATTTTGAGATGAATTGGAACTAATTTGACTTATCTCTATATGAATTTTAAGCTTTATTTGGTCTATTCTCACACATTTCAACTTTATTGCTTAATAGGTGCAAACGGATAGAATTTAGGGTAAGAGGCATAACTTTTGCTGTGGATATATGATTATGGTCATACAAGCATGCTTTCAAAGAAGACTCTGAGTTCTACAACTTTTGTGAAGACTCCAAGGAGAGATTTTGCCGTCTAAAGAGTCAAAATTGCATAACTTCGTAGATGCCTAGTGTATGTCTGCCCAGCGGACATTATGTCCCTTCAAACGGACATGAGCGGAGCTGGAAAGTTGAAAAACCCCAAAAAGGTCTGCTCAGTGGACATGAAGTCTTCCTAATGGACATTTACTGGCCAAAATTGCTTATGAAACTCGAGAAGGTCCACTCAGTGGACACAAAGTCTGCCTAACTGACATTGACGGTGCTGTTACGATCCATATTCCCCTGTTTACCAAAAACTAGGTTTCTTTGAGCCCAAGACACTATAAATACTCATTTTTAAGACCAAAAGAGGGGCTCTGTACTGAAAACAAGGTTGCACAAAATGAGGCACTTAAAAGAGGCGAAGAAGAAGATTAAAGAGGATTGAATCAAGCATTGGAAGCAATCTTGTTTTATGTTCTCTCTATCTTCTCTCTCTACTCTTTCTTAGATGTTGATTGTCTTTATTTGTTTAAATTCTTTTATCATGTTTTGTAACTTAACCCATTTAGGGTGAGGGATGTAGCCTACTTTGTGGGATTGATTTATATCTTATGGATTTATTGATGTTGAATGAAAGTTATTGGGTTATGTTTATCTTTCTTGAACTTCATTGTTGTTTCTTTTCTTGATCACCGTAGATGCAACCTTAGGAATCATATGATGAACGAAAAGGTGAAGTGTGATTTGTACACTAGGAAGATAAATACATTAGATTTAGAGATAGAGATATCCTAAACTAGAGTGATAACTTATGGTTGCCTGTTCGTAATGAATTTGACTAGTTAGGTTTTGCATTGAGGGATGGTAATCAACTAGTTAGGTGTTCTTATATGTCTTAATAGAGAATATAAGTAAATTTCTACAAATGGTTATTATAACTTGTCATTCAATTAATTCCATAATTTATTGATCAATCTCTTAAATTGTTGAACCCCAAAGCCCTAAGTCTAAATCATCATATTTTCTTTGTTTGTTTATTTACAGTCTTTACAATTTATTGTCTGCTCTAATCTGGTCATCTTTTAAGTTTCTTGTTATTTTAGTTCAAGTAATTAGGATTAATTCAGTAGTGTGAGTATCTTAGTCCTTGTAGGAGATGACCTTGGAATACTTGATTTGTAGGTACTAGGAACGATTCTGTGCACTAGCAGATTTTGTCGACCAAGTTTTTAACACTATTGCCAGGGACTAATTTATATTTACTATTATTAATTCTATTTTTTTACCTTTTTCTTCCATTAATTACTTTTAAACCCTTTCTTTTTATTTTATTTCAAGAGTTGCATGAACTTAAGGCATTCAAGAAATTTAATCAACGATAAGCTAATTGAGTTAAATCCTAAAATTGAATGCACTTGTAGAAGGAACAACACCCAAAGAAGAAGAGAGATGGCAAATAATAATCAAAATCCAATTCTGCATAGGGAACAAGATATGGGGAACGATCAATTCAATGAATGACATTAGGCTGAAACGATGGTTGTTAATCCTATGGTAAGGAGAATTAGAGATTATCAGATGCCATTTATTGCTGGCAACCCTTCTTGCATCCGATTGACTGCGGCAGTAAGGAATTATGAGCTAAAGTAGATTCATCTATCTATGTTGCCACAACTGAATGGAATGTCGATTGAAGATGCTCTAGCCTTATGAGAGATTTCTATGCTATAGTTTAGACTCTTCCATTGTATGGATTGTCTGAAGATGAGTTCAGGCTAAAGGTTTTCCCTAATGCATGAAGGGATTAGCAAAAAACTAGTTGTTGAGCTTGGAGGTAGATTCCATTGATACTTGGGAAAAAGTAATAGAGACTTTCATGATGAAGTGGTACCCAGCCCACAAAACTCTTGAACTAAGGAAGATGATACATTGGTTCTCACAGAAAGAAGGAGAAAATTTTTATGAAGCATGGGAGCGATTTAATGATCTTTTTAACCAATGTCCTCATCATGGATTTGATACATACTCTTTGACTCAATTTTTCTACTATGGTCTCACTGATCACGATCAGACTTTGGTGGATTTAAATACTAGAGGGAATATTAGTAACCTGAGTTCCCAAGAGTTATGGAATATTTTCAAAAAAGTTACGAAGAACTCACATTGTAAGGTGACTAGGAGCAAAGTTCCTGCTCTTCATGAAGTAGGCTCTAAACCTAGCATGACCTACCAAGTTGTTGAGATAAATAAGAAGTTGAATATGTTGATGAACGATAACAAGTCTATTAGGGATCCTTGCACTCTTTGTGGTAGATTTGGGCATACAGCAGTTGGTTGTATGAACAATAAAGCAACAATACCAGAGGAAGAGGTGAACTATGTAAACAATGGTAAACAAGGTCAGAGATTTGATCCTTTCTCAATCATATACAATGAAGGTTGGAAGTTTCATCCAAAATTTTCATGGAAAAATCAAGGGGCTGCAAAACCAATGGGACCGCTTGGGTTCCAAGTACCACCGAAATAATAGTATTCACCTCCATCTTCTGCACAACAACAATTTTCTTCCCCTTAGGAGAAAAAAGTGGATCGACTTGAAGATATGTTTGCTCAACTTATAAGCAAGATGGATCAAAGTGCTCAAGCTAGCTCTCAAGCCATGAAGAGAATGGAGCAAAACATCTAGTCCAACTAAGCTACCATTAGAAATTTAGAGGTGCAAATCAGCCAAATGGCAAAAGAGGTAAGTGAAAGAGGTAACGGAAAGCTACCTAGCAATACCTAAGTGAATCCAAAACAGGATTGTATGGCAATTCTTCTGAGGAGTGGTAAGGTGGTAGAAGGTGTGGTTCCTAAAGAGAAGGAAGCTAAGATAAATGAAAACAAATATGCTAAAATTGTGAATTTGGATGAAGAAGAAGAACCTAAAGAAATCGAACCAAAGAAAGAGTCTTCACCAATTTCAGAATTTTCCTTTGTGCCACCCATACCATACCCTTAAAAGGTAAAGAAGAAGCATGATGATTCTAAATTTCATAAATTCCTTGACCTTTTTAAGAAGATCCAAATCAACATCCCTTTTACTGAAGCATTTGCTGAGATGCCTGGTTACACTAAGTTCTTGAAGGAAATCATCTCCAACAAAAAAAAGCTAGAAAATTTTGCTATAGTAGCCTTAACTGAGGAGTCTGGTTATATTTTACAAAATAAACTAGCCCCTACGATAAAGAATCTAGGGAGTTTCACTATTCCTTTTCACTTTGGTACTTTTAATGTTTTTCAATGCTTATGTGACTTAGGTGTAAGTATTAATCTTATTCCTTTGTTTCTTTAGAATTGGTGAACTCAAACCAACTACAATTACATTCCAACTTGCTGATAGATCAATTTGATACCGTATTGGTATAGTTGAGGACTTACTAGTAAAAGTTGGTAAGCTTATAATTCCATCTAACTTTGTTATGCTTGAGATGGATTTTGATATGTAGGTTCTTATAATTTTAGGAAAACCATTCTTAGCCACTGGTGGAGCATTAATTGATGTTCCGAATGGTAAGCTGACCTTGAGAGTTAGTGATGAGGAAGAGGTGTTTAACATTTTCAAAGTTTTAAAGGAACCATCTATCGATGAAGTCACCTATAGGATAGATGTAATTGATTCTCTTACACTTAAATCTATTTCTAAATTAATTTATGATGATGCTTTAGAGACATGCCTAGCTTTAGGAATTGATTAAAATGAATTGGATGATTAGTTAGTGGACTATACATATAGATTACAAGGTATTGGTTTTAGGTATAGACCTCAAATTAAATAATTGGGCCCTCCTAAACCTAAATTGTTACCTTCCATATTAAGCCCACCGAAATCTAAATTTAAACAGCTTCCAATTCATTTAAGGTATGCATTCTTAGGAGAATGAAATACATATCCGATTATTATTTCTTCTTCTTTGAATTCTTCTCAAGAAGAGAAGTTATTAAGGGTGTTACATGAACATAAATTGTCCATTGCATAGAATATTGCTGACATAAAGGGAATTAGCCCTTCTATTTGTGTTCAGGATTTTAATAGAGGAAACCCATAAACTTAGTGTGGAAAATCGAAGGAGACTTAATCCTAACATGAAGGAATTTGTGTGATATGAGGTACTTAAGTTACTTGATGTAAGAATTATCTATCCTATTTCTGATAGCTCTTGGATGAGTCCTGTGCAGGTAGTACCAAAGAAAAGTGGCATAACTGTTATTCCTAATGATAATATTGAGTTAATTTCCACTAAGGTTGTGACAGGGTAGAGGGTTTGCATAGATTACAGGAAGTTAAATGCAGCAACTAGAAAAGATCACTTCCCTCTCTCTTTTATCGATCAAATGTTGGAAAGATTAGCAGGGCATGATTATTATTGCTTTTTAGATAGTTATTCAAGGTATAACCAAATTCCCATAACCCCAGAGGATCAAGAGAAGACTATAGTATATTTATGTATCGTAGGATGCCCTTCAGTTTGTGCAATGCTCCTGCCACTTTCCAACGCTGCATGATGTCTATATTCTCCGACATAGTGGAGAATATAATTGAGATATTTATGGATGACTTTTCTATTTTTGGTTCTTCTTTTGATGCATGATTGTTCAATCTATAACAAGTTCTACAGAGATGTGAAGAAACCAATCTTATGCTAAATTGAGAAAACAGTCATTTTATGGTACAAAAAGGAATCGTTCTAGCCCACAAATTTTCCAACAATGGAATAGAGGTGGATCTAGCAAAAATCGAAGTCATCAATAAATAACCACCCCCCCCCCAATTCGGTTAGAGCAATAAGGAGTTTTCTTGGGCATGCAGAGTTTTATTGTAGATTTATTAAAGATTTTTTCAAGATTTCTAAATCCTTATGTGCTTTGTTGCAAAAGGAAGTCCCTTTTGAATTTACTAATGAATTTCTGGATGTTGTCAATAGGTTGAAAAAGGAACTTACCTCAGCCCTTATAATGGTCACACTGAATTGGAATATCCCTTTTGAGCTTATGTGTAATGCTAGTGATTATGCACTTGGAGCTATCTTAGGGGGAAAAATGATAAGAAATTACGTATTATTTATTATGCTAGCAAAGTTCTTAATGATGGTCAATTAATTATGCTACTATAGAGAAAGAATTGTTAGCGGTGGTTTTTGCATTTGATAAATTTAAATCTTATCTTGTTGGGCTCAAAATCATTGTTTACATTGACCATTCTGCTTTGAAATATCTGCTTATAAAAAAAGATGTTAAACCAAGGTTGATCAGATGGATTTTACTCCTGCAGGAATTCGACTTGGAAATTAAAGACAAAAAGGGATCCGAAAATTTGACGGTTGATCACCTTTTGCAACTTTAGTAAGGTGACAAGATCGAAGCTGAATCAATTAATGATGCCTTTCCTAATGAGAATACATGATCTGTTAAGGAAAATGTTCCTTGGTTTGCTAATCATGTTAATTTTCTAGATTCTAACATTATTCCTAATGATTATTCATACTATAAGAGAAGGGCATTCTTATTTGACGTGAGGAATTACTTTATTAAGACCTGTTGCTCTTTAGAAGGTGTGTTGATGGGTTAATTAAAAGATGTATACCTAATGAGGAGATGTGGTCAATGTTATATCATTGCCATGCTTCTCTTTATATTGGACACCATGATGCTAACAAAACAACGACAAAGGTTTTACAATCTAGTTTTTATTGGCCTACTCATTTTAAAGATTCTAAAACTTTTGTTATGACATATGATGGGTATCAAGGAATAGGGAACATCGGTAGGAAGAAAAAGATGCCTCAATAAGGGATTTTAGAGGATGAACTCTTTGATGTATGGGGTCTAGACTTAATGGGACCGTTTCTAGTATCCTTTGGTAATGAATACATACTTGTGGCGGTTGATTATGTATCCAAATGGGTAGAAACCACAGCTTTGTCAAACAACACTAGAGCTAATGTTGTTAAATTTGTCAAGAAGCACATATTTTCAAGATTTGGTGTTCCAAGAGATATAATCAGTGACAATGAGGTATACTTTCATAATCATTAATTTAAATCTCTTTTGGCAAAATATGGTGTCATTTTAAGTTTGGAACCACTTACCACCCTCAAACTAGTAGGCAAGTTGAGGTGTCTAATAAGGAAATAAAGCAAATTTTAGAGAAAACCGTTAATATCTCAAGAAAGGATTAGGCATTAAAGCTTGATGACCCTCTTTGGCATACAGGACAGTATACAAGACTCCTTTGGGCATGTCTCCATACAGATTAGTGTTTGGAAAATCTTTCCATCTTTCAGTTGAAATTGAACACAAGGCGTTGTGGGCAATCCAGAAGTTGAACAATGTTCTCAAAGAAGCGGGACAGAAGAGACTGATGGAGTTGAATGAACTTGATGAATTTTGCCTAGATGCTTTTAAGAATGCTCAAATATACAAGGAGAGAACCAAGCCTTTCCATAACAAGCATATCCTTTGGTGAGAATTTAAACCTAGTCAAAAAGTTTTGCTATTTAACTCTCGTTTAAAATTATTTCCAGGGACATTGTGGTCAAGATGGTCTAGACCTTTCGTGGTGACCAAAGTATTCCCACATGGAGCCATGGAGATTGGAAGGGATGAACAAAAGCCCTTTTTGGTCATTGGGCAACGACTCAAGCACTATTTTGAGGGAGAGATGGTTGGATATATTTCCACCATCACATTCCAAAATTAACATCATGGTGGCCTAGTGCAGTTAAGGAAATTAAATTTAGGGCTTATTGGGAGGCAACCTAACATTTCTAACTCTTTTGTTATTTTATTAATTTCATTTTTTCATATCTTCTTATTCTAGTTTATTGTGTGATGCATAGGGTTAGTGTTTATGAGACATACCAATGACAACTCATATTAGCATGAGGAATAGCGCGATCACAACTTATCATTCCTAGAGGTAAGACCTATGTTAAGTGTGGGGGAGGTAAGTAGCAATGTTTCTTTGTTTCATTTAATCTTTTCACTATTTTCACTCATACATCATGCATATAGTCTCATGGTATCATTGAGTAGTTATAAGGGGAAAAAGAGAAGCGAAAAAAGTGAGACAACTTTAGATTCACAGAAAATGTCCGTTAAACAAACATGAAGTATGCTCAATGGACTCACAACCTCAACAAAGCACAGGAAACCCAAGAAGGTCTTTTTAGCAGGACATAAAGTCTGCTTAACAAAATCACAACCTCAGTAAAGCATAGGAAACTAGAGGAGGTCCATTTAGAGGACCTGAAATTCGCTTAATGGACTCACAACCTCACCACAACTAAGGAGACCCAAGAAGGTCCATTTAGTGGACATTATGTCCGCTTAACGAACATTACCTGCACTCATATTTAAAACACCATTTTTTCTATTCTTTCCCACACTCTCTCTGCCTTCCCCCGCCTTCTCCCCTTTGTTTTCTTCTTTCATCTTTCACGCCCGTCGTCTTCTAGCCAAATTTCTCCATTTTGTTCTCTTCTTTTATTCTTCTCTTCCCTTCGACAACACCACCTCACAACATTCCAAACTTTAGTCTCCTATATCGTTCCTTGGCAGCTCTCTTCGATTAAAATACTGCCACCATACTTTATGTTCATTGATTTTAAGGGTCCTTTTGAGGTTTTGGGCTAATTATACGCAATCTCCAATTCGATTTGGCATGGGTAAGTGTTCTTTCACAACTATAGGTAAACTCGTGGATGAAATTATTTAGATTAAGGAATATAGGGAATTGGAAATTTTCAGAGCAATCTCGTGATGTGTTTATGCTTAATGTGGAACTCCAATGTTGTGATTCATGTATGATGATGATTTTGCTTTGAATTCTTGCCACATTGTGAGTTTGTTGGGTTGATGCTTGAAATCCCTACAATTGTGGTTGATTGAGATTGTTATTGACATTTGGCTTATGTTAGATTGCTAGTTTGTGGTTGTGATGAAATGATTGGCTTATGTTGAGATTGTTGGGTTATAGTTGAAGTTGAGATTGCTAGGTTGAGGTTGAAATTAAGAGTGCTGGTTTGTGGTAGACATTTAAACTATTTTGGTTTTGTGTTGTTGCGATTGAGCTTGGGTTAAGAATATTGATTGGTTATTGGGATTGAGTTCAGTTTTGTTAAGATTATAACTGGTTGTGTGGCTACGATTCAAAGTCAAGATTTAAGCAAATGGAGAGGAAGAGTACTATTACATCTTCTCGAATTGTTAGGGGTAAAAATCTAGTCGCAAAAGTAGAGGAACCTGCTTCTGATCAAGTTATGTTCATCATTGAACAATGTGCAGCTTGGTTCAATAAGAAAAAGAACAACAAGGTTGTGATTGAAGTCTCAATTGAAGAGGGTATTGATGAAGCATACAATGTGAGAGCAAACTTAGACAAATTTCATTGGGGCAAACTGTTGAACCTCAAGGTGAATACTACCCAACCACAGTGAAACAATTTTATACCAACCTCAGTGCAGAAGCTGATAAACAACCACCGGTGCTCACTTCTCGGGTCAATGGGAAATCAGTGGTCATAACAGAAGATCTAATTAATGGACATTTAGAGCTACCAGTGGGAAGCAATGTTCCATCCTTTGACAAATGTGCAAGATATTCAATTGATAGTCAATGGGATAAATTTGAGGCTATATCTCAACGAGATTAGAGCCGCAAGGCGATTTACAAACCAGCGCACCTTTATGCACTGCAATTCCCTTCCTATTGGACCTAGATTGGTGGCATTCCTACTTACGCATATTGTGATGCCTAAGTCTAGTAACTCAAGGTCCCTCCGTAATGAAGACTTGCATATTTTGGACAAGATGGTTTTCCAAGATGACCAATTACAGGGCATTGCTATTGCCCAGATGATAATGACTTCTATATGACAAGTGGTACATCACAAGGTTGAGATGATGAGGTTTGTGTTTCTAGTGTTATTGAGCCAACTATTTGGGCGTCTCAAGGTCCTAAAAAGAGATGAAGAAGTGGCCTATACCACTAATGTGGATGTCATCAATGCTAATAAAATGAGGGAATTTAACTATATAGAAGATGTTCCTAACATATGGACCAATTCGCATCAAGAGAGGAACAATTCAAATGCACTTGCTGCACAGCAATCTAGATCTAATCCAGTTCTAAGGGATAATTAGATTATGGCTCAAATGTAAGTAAGTCTAGGCAGAAGTTAGAGATCTTCAAGCTGAAGTGGGCAATCTAGCGACTTCACAAACCAGGATTAAAGATATGTCGAGGGCCTTCTTACAACAGTAACCTCCTTAGGGATAACGATATCATAGGATCATAGGAATGCATTTGCATCTTAACTTTCATGCATTTGGATTTGCACTTTATTTTCATCTCGCCCTATGTTTTATTTTGTTTTGGCAACTTGTAAGGATAACTTCAGTGGTACTTTGTTCTATCTCCATAATATTGTCATGTAACTTTTGATGGGAGATAAGAATACAGGGTGCGAATTTTGGTTTCTTGACATGCAATTGATTATTTTAGGGGCTTTCTTTACCCTTACTCCTCATTATGTTCTTTGCGTTATTCTTTTTTTTTTGTCTTAACCAACATTGAGGACAATGTTGATTCTAAGTGTGGGGAAGGATAAATTAATGGTTTTGCATGCATTATTTTGCATTGAATTATCTTACAATTTCCATTTAAAAATATATAATTAACCTTTGTTTTGTGTAGTTTTGCATTCACTAATTGTGCATATTTTCATTAGGCATGTTTGCATACTTATACATCTTTCACGTTCTAATTTTCATTATAATATAATTTAATGAGTTAATTGTATTATGGGTAAGATTGATCTTAAATAAGATGCCTAATATGATTAAATTGATTACATACCTTGTCACAATTGGATGTTATAATGTTAAATTGATTAAATGAGCATGGTATTGAATGAGTAAACATCACCGAATGAGGCATTTTGACCCTAAAGGATTGCACCCAATCCTATTTTTCTTGTGAGTGATATAATTTTCTCTTCTATGTATGTTTACTTCTAGAACTTGCATTGCATCTCTTTGAGGTTACATAATCATACTATGGTATGTTCATGAAAGTAATAAAAGGCACTAGAATTAAGCTTGAGTCAAATAGCTAACCCTTTTCTATATATCAATCCCCTAGTGAACCCTTTGTGTCTAGTGATTGTATCTGAGCCTTTTTCTTTGTAAATCTATTCCAAATAACCTTAAACCAAGAAAAACAAATTCACCCTTGTTCGATGGTTAGTAGAACTATAAATGGTGTGCATTCAATATTCTTATTGATAGCTATACAAAGGAAGAACTGTGGGGGTGTTTTCTAAAACATGGAAATTGAAGGAGCATGCTAAAAAAATGAAAATTAATGAAAAAGAAAAAGAAAAGAAAAATTGGCATTTAAATGGTGTTTTTGAAAAATTGGGCACGTTCACTTTAGGTTCCAAGGCGAAAGAATGATGGAAATTGCGATAACAGAGTTAGTGGAGTTTCCTAAGTATTATGGTTGTTGGGCAATTTCTCAGTAAATTTTGCCAATGATGATTGTAATATTTGTAGTGTCTGCTCTACTAATTATTGAATATTTGAATTTCTATCCTTTCTTTCTTAGCCTACTTTACCCCTTGGCCCCATTACAACCAAAGGAATAAAGACCTTTTTTATTCATAGATATGTCATAGATAGGAGTAGTGGAGAAGTAGATAAGATGCAAGCTTATAGTAAGAGACATGCATTAGAAGATGATTGAGAGTCACCCTTAAACACTTGTGTGTGAAAGTGAATACTTTATGAGAGACTTCATTCATGGCAAGTGATTTTGATTAATTGAAGCATTATGAAGTATTATTGTTTCTTAGTTTGTAATTTAATTTATGAAGTATTATGTGGCCTTATGTCTATGAAGTATTATGTGGCCTTATGTCTATGTTTCAATTCTTACCTGGATTGAGCTATAATGATGATTAGGTGTGGAATGATGGAAAGAAAAATGTTTGTGGGTATCGTTCATTTTAAGTAAACCCTCAAGAGACTATAACTCCTCCATTATAGACACATCGTGGTTTAAAGGCTTGTGGTATATGCTAAATGCCACCGTACACCTACGAAAGTGGAATCAATAACTTGTTTGCGGATTTAGTAGTTCGTTTTCTTTTGTTTTTGCTTGGGGACAAGCAATAGTTTAAGTGTGGAGGAATTTGATAAGCCAAATTATTTATATATGATTTTAGGATGAATTGGAACTAATTTGACTTATCTCTACTTGAATTTTGAGCTTTATTTGGTTAATTCTCACACGTTTCAACTTTATTACTTAATAGATGCAAATGGATAGATTTTAGGGCAAGAGGCATAACTTTTGCTATGGATATTGGATTAAGGTCATGCAAGTATGCTTTTACTCCGAGTTCTACAACTTTCGTGAAACTCCAAGAAGAGATTTTGCCATCTAAAGGATCAAAATTGCACAACTTCGTAAATGTCCCAGTGTATGTCCACCTAGCGGACATTATGTCCCTTCAAACGGACATGGCGGTGCTGGAAAGTTGGAAAACTCGAGAAGGTCTGCTCAGCAAACATGAAGTTCGTCTAATGGACATTTACTGGCTAAAATCGCTTCTGAAACTTGAGAAGGTCCGCCTAATAGACATGATGTCCGGCTAACGGACATTGACAGTGCTGGTACGATCCATATTCTCCTGTTTAGAAAACTAGGTTTCTTTAAGCCCAAAACACTATAAATACTCATTTTTAAAACGAAAAGAGGGACTCTACACTGAAAACAAGATTGCACAAAAGGAGGCACCCAAAAGAGGCAAAGAAGATAATCAAAGAGGATTGAATCAAGCATTGGAAGCAATCTTGTTTTATGTTCTCTTTATCTTCTCTCTCTACTCTTTCTTGGACGTTGATTGTCTTTATTTGTTTAGATTCTTTTATCATGTTCTGCAACTAAACCCCATCTAAGGTAAGGGATGTAGCCTACTTTGGGTGATTGATTTATATCTTATAGATTGATTGGCATTGAGTGAAAGTTCTTGGGTTATGTTTATCTTTCCTGAACTTCATTGTTGTTTCTATACTTGATCACCATAGATGGAACTTGAGGAATCATATGATGAACTGAAAGATGAAGTGTGATTTGTGCACTAGGAAGATAAACACATTAGATTTAGAGATAGAGATAGAGATATCCTAATCTAGTGTGAAAACTTATGGTTGCTTGTTATTAATGAATTTGACTAATTAGGTTTCGCATTGAGAGATGATAGTCAACTAGTTAGGTATTCTTATATGTCTTAAGAGAGAATATAAGTAAATTTGTGCAATTGTTATTATAACCTTTCATTCAATCAATTCCATAATTTATTGATCAATCTCTTAAATTGATGAACTTCGAAGCCTAAAGTCTAAATCATCAGATTTTCCTTGTTTGTTTATTTACAGTCTTTACAATTTATTGTCTGCTCTAATCTAATCATCTTTTAAGTTTCTTATTATTTTAGTTCAAGTAATTATGATTAATTCATTGGTGAGTATCTTAGTCCTATGGGAGACGAACTTAGAATACTTGATTTGTAGATACTAGGAACGATTCTGTACACTTGTAGATTTTATCGACCATGCAACAAAGAAAGAGAGAGAAGGGTTCACAGGTGGGTATAAAAGAAAGATCGACCTTTCTTTCGTTGGAATTATCACATTTGACTTTCTGGTATTGGCTCTCCTACATGAGATTGATTGAATAAAATCATGATTTGTGGGTATGTCTATTTTGCTAGTTTACAATTGCTAGACTTAACAAAATTTGCAATTAATCACATATCATGTGTGCAAAATTAAACACTAAAGTAAATAATAATGCACAAAGAATTAATATAAGGTTGCATGTATAAAAATCATGAATTTATACATACACAATTGACAATTAATTGCACCAATAAACAATTAGTATATGCATGTCATAAAATTAAATGTTAATAATAAGACATGCATAATTAAAAGGAATAATTAAAACAAACCCAAAAGTTTTTCCAAATTGGCCCAATGTTCACATGAATAAATCAAACCCAAAGCTTAAAAAGGATTTGAAGTAGCCCAAGCCCAAGCCTAAGGTCAATT
>JANSVA010062424.1:0-12356 GCA_025504915.1 Erythroxylum reticulatum | reverse complement strand
AACATACACATATATACATATTCTTTATCAACTTACTACACAATTTCAACTTCACTTTCACCCTAATTCTTCCCATTGCATAGTTTCTCATCTACCAAAACGCCAAAGGAAAACATGAATCTATCCACATTTCTCATTTACTACTTCAAATCTTCTAAGAAAATTTCGGGGTCCAACACTAGCAAATATTCTGAACTGTAATATCTTGTCAAAGATCTTTTCACTCTAGTTGATCTTATAAATTGGACATTTTCCAAAACTTGAGCAAGTTGCTCCCTACTCTTGATGCTTATAGAATTGTTTTACATCATCTAAGGAATGTGTCTCGTGTGATTTATTAGCATCTAGTTGCCTCTGATCATTAACATCATGTGCTAGCTTATGTTCACCTTATTTACTCGTATGCTCATCAAATGAAGTAGGTATAGCGGTATAATATGTAGTACCGAATAACAAATTGTTGAAAATTATATTTTCTTTTTTGATGTAATCAACACCCATCTAATGCTCATAGAAGATTATGCCCCTACATTTAAAAACCCTTCCACTTTTCCAAATCATAGAGGCTATAGCCAGACTCCTTATCATTGCACCTAACAAACACATAAGGAGTAGTCTCAAATCTAGTTTCGATATCTACTCTTTTGGCATGTGCTTAAAAGCCTTAATTCAAACACCCTGAGATGCAAATAGCTTAGATCCTTCCCTTTCCAAACTCTCTCGTGAATGTCAAGCTTTAAAGGGAATGGAGGAGTTTTGTTGGTCATGTATGCATTGGTTTTGATAGCCTCACCCTAAAAAGACTTTAGTATATTTAACATTTAGAACATACACCAAACCTTCTCAATAATGATTCTATTAATCCTTTTTGTAACATCATTCTGTTATAAGGTATCAGGTTTTATTTTCTCATGTCTTATGCCTTGTCTCACATAGTATTCTACAAATTTATTGGAGATATACTCTCCTTCATTGTTAGTTCGAAGACACTTTAACTTTCTCTCCATCTTCCTTTTTACTATGACATGAAATTTATGAAAGGTATCATACACCTAACTTTTTATTTTCAGCATGAAACCTAAGTCTTAAGCATAACATCATCAACAAAAGTAACAAAATATTTGTTACCACTTTAGGACTCCACCTCCATAGGATCACATACATCAAAGTGTACTAGCTTTAAATTCACCTTCCTTCTAGTCAACCTTTTATTAAATGAAACACAATGTTAGTTTCTAATGGCATAATAACCATAGGGTTGAGAGAAACCATATTCTTCATAGGTATAAGTGATTTTTTTCAACTAGTAGCTTGATCATTTTCTTGCTAACATATCCCAATCTCCTAAGTTACAAACCCAATGGAGTGTTTTATTGAGCTACATGTAATTCTCCTATATAAAGTGCAGTACACTCCACCACGAGTAATCATCAATGCTCCTTTAAATAGTTTCCAGCTTCCATTTCTAAAAATGTGTTGATATCTCTATTAGTCAAGCAAATCTACAGATAATAGAATGAGATGCAAGTCTATAATGAATTGTTTACCCCTTAAAGTTAACCTACACCCAAAATTGATCCAAACTTAGATGACAAACATTTTCATAATACTAATGGAGCTTTGATTGCTCATTTTCATACTTCCAAAATCACAACTCCTATAGTTGGTGAAGTACTCCCTCTTAGAAACATGATGGCACTACACCCTTATCTCACAAGCTACTTTGAGTCTAAGTGACTAATGTGGAGACTCTCACTAATCATACAAATCAGCAACATTATATCATTTGTGCTTGATTTCATTGTCGCAGTGTTATTATTGTCTCCACCCTTTTAGTTGTCTTGTTCTTTTGGTCTCTTCTATTTATAGTAGAATTTCTTTATATGACCAGGTTTAGTGCAGTAATGACACATTTTGGTCTCATGTTCATCTCTTGACTTTGACTATTCTTTAACTTGCCTTACCATTTGAGACCTCTGCTTTTACTTCTACCTCTATTTTCTAAAAAAAAGGCTTACATGAGCATTGATATCACTCCTCCTAATCTCTTCATTAAACATGCTCTCTCTGATTACGTCTAAAGAAAGCATTCCATCTAGAGCAAAGTTGTTTATAGTCATAACTAAAGTTTTTTAACTATTTGACAAAGAACTCAATAGGAACAAAACTTGTAATTCATCATCGAGGACAATTTTCATCATAGGCAACTTATTGATAAGGTCTTAAAAAATGTTGAGATGCTTCAACACTGATTTTCTAGCCTTAATTAAGGAGGCCTTGTTGTAAGCGGTCATCCTTTTATAGAAACCATCCAACTTCTTAGACAACTTGGAAGGATCCCATCTCTTAGGATAGGTGGTTGAATATACTAATATTCATTCCACCATTTAACAGTTCCTAAGGTCTTCCACTTCATCTTGTCCCACTCTTTATCTATCATCTTCTCTAGCTTAGACAAGACATCATCTTTTATACTTTTTTCCGTATTGATTGGATCATAAAGATATTTACAATATAGGAGATCTACTATCATAGATATTAAAATTAATTAGTTGGTTAACGTCAACTTCAACATAGAGCTATTACTCTATACTTAAGGCTCTGATACCACTTGTTAGGGCTTCAAGCAATAACGTTCACAAAATATTTAAGTTCACTTAACTAATAACTACTCAAATGAAATAAATGACGAGAAAAAAATTAGACACATGTCTTATTGACAAAAAAATCACTATATGCAATAATAGCGAAATACAAGTGCTAAGATTTTAAGAAAAGAACACATCACCAAACAACCACAACTATAACTTTTCTAGCTCCCTTATAAAACTCCTCCCTAACCTCTAGAATTGAGTACAAATTGATACACACACACACCCACACACACACACACACACTAATACTCCTATACAAATTCCAAAAATCAAACTTTAATAAAATTATAGTTAATGAAAGCTATTTGGACTCTAAAACTCTTCTATCATCATGTGTTTCTATCTCATGCAATTTCTGTCTATCAAACTTATCTTTAAATTTTAAAAGGATAAGATTTTATATCATACACGATCATATAGAAATTTATTCCTTTTGATCCATGAAGATAGCTAGCATTTTCGATGTCTAGACTTAGTGGAAATAAATGTCCATAGAATGAGGTTATTCCAACAACATCAAGATTAAGAATTCTCACTATAAATATTGTCAAGTTTTATTAGAAGGATAGTTTGCAATTAATATCATCACATTTTGTTCCTTTAGTTAATGGTGAAATAAAACTAATAAAATCATTTATACTTTTGCATACAAATCTTGATAGTTTCTACTTAGAAAATTTTCTTTAAAACTTAAAACTATAATAAAAAGGCATATAGTTAAGTGAATATTAATTAATACAGACATAAAATTTGAAATGTAGTTTGACGATGAATACTCAAATACTCAATTGCACTAAATGCAAAGTAAAATTAGAGACAAAAGCCCAAGAATAATATAATCGAAAAGGAATTTATTAAACTAACTTGAAATACACAAGGAAATGAAAATTAGATGTGACAACTGATGTGTACTAATCATCTAATCCATTTCTTAAAATCAATAAGTATATATCATAAGTTTTTTTAATAATATGTTGTCTGATTTTAGACAGGCTCACATTTTAAAGTTCTCAAGACATGAATTACCTTTTAATAAACATCTTCTATGTTATTGTATCCTTGTCATAAACCTTTTCTTATGCTTGTAAATAAATCACTAAAATTTAGATATGTGGAGCAATTTTTTTAGACTTCTGATTGCCATACATCCTATACAAATAAAGACTTTCTAAGGAGGAGCAAATGAATTGATCAATTTGAATTTCTTTTCTTTCAATCTATCCTAAAAACTAATTTTAGTATTAGAGTGATTATGCTAGAGTAACCTTAAACATGATTTTATAGAAACATATGGGATACTAGTCTAAGAAAAATAATAAGTCTATAAACTTATAATGGGGTAGCTAAATAAAGAATATCATAAGTTTGTAGATATATCAATTAGTACCATATAGGAGTTTTATAATTAAAGAATGAATGTAATACATTAAGATAAAGACCAAAGTGGGCAATGTTGTTAAGTTTGTAAGAACAAATTTATCAGACATGTTTTGAAGCCAGCTTGGATTCCTTAGATCAATAGAGGGGCCTATAAAATCATCGATGTTAGGAGACTAAAGGCATATGACACATTTTCCTATAGTTGAGACGTCGAAATAAGGATATAGAGATACCTTAACTCATTATGGGGCCTCAAAAGAGAAGGCTTATTTGGCATCAAGTATCCTTTTTATCTATAAGATTATAAGTGAACCACCTCACCTAAGTTTAAGCGATCTAGCTTAGAGGTTTTCAATGGCCCTACCTATCTCACTGATCATATTATAAGGAATCATTAGATGATGGACATATAGGGAATTTAATCCTACTGAGGTCAAAGCTTTTTTACATTGGCTAGATTAGTCAGAGACACCATCCTAAGGGGTTTCATATCAAGTTTTGAGTAACTTATATTTAAGTTTTAGGATCACTTTGCTAGCAATAAAAGAAGGCACGAGGACTCCTATACCCTCTTTGGTGTGATTTAGGGATAAGAAGAAAGTCTCAGGCATTATAATTAGATACTCAATGTAAAGGTCACTTAGTTGCCAAGTCTAAATTCTTAGACCTTGGAGGAAGTGCAGGGGCAGAAACGTATGTTCTTCACTTTGAAAGAAGTAGAACTTTCTGCATAATAGATAATTTAGTCATCTTATTGGACAAGGATAGAGAAGGAAAAGAGAGTATGATGTAATTATCCATTAGTAGAATACTAGGGGAAAAGAGTGTTAAATGAAGCAATAACATAAAAAAGAACCTGGAATTTTTGCAGTTGAATGCTCCCTGCACTATATCCTCATTTACACTATAAGAAAAAATCATCATAAATCCCTCAAAGCCATTAATTAGAAACCTTAACTCCAAATATTTAGACAAGTTTTCTTTTCTTCTTTCTTAGAGATTATGGACATAAGATTAATGAGTACTGGGACTTATAGAAGGCCACTAATCCATAGTTAAAGAAAGGACAACTTGAATAATTTTTTCCTATAAACTCTTGTTGTTTTATGTTGTATAGTAAATCGGTTGGTTGTAGTTTAGTGACATAATTATTTAAAGACATTCTTTATCTTATACATAGGAGAGAAAAATATTTGTTTAGAAGGCCACATATATACATGCTAGAATTTTTCTCAAAAACTTTTAATGTCTATATTTGAATAGAATGTGAGGGGGCTAAATAGCCCAAAAAGCAATAAAATTTATGTAATTATATGCATGTAAAATGTTTATAATGATAGGCCTTTTTTAGACTAAACTCAAAGTTGCTCAATTTGTTAATTCCTGGTTCATCAGAAGGAGTCAAAAGATAATCACCAATCATAATGCTCACTTTAATGGCAGAATTGTGATTGTTTATGACCCTGATAATATTGACGTATTACATTTTATTTCATCTAAACAAGATATATATTTAACAACTAAAATCTAGGGATTAAAAGCGATTAGCTTTTACTTTTTCTATGTTTTTAACCTAGTATTTTAGATATCTTAACTTTGGAATGATCTTAAAAGTGTGTATATTAATAAAAATTTTCCTTGGAAGATTATTGCTAACATTAACAGCACAATTGTAGTATTAAAAGTTGAAGGGGATATGAAAATGAAGAATCTTTGTAATGAATTTAGGTTCTACTTATCTCATATTAGAGTCAATGATCTTAAATATGAAGTTAACTTCTTTATTTTGAGTAATAAGCAAAGTGATGATTGGTTCATGATGAAAAAGAAAGATAGAGCTTTGGTTAATCACTTTTAATTGTACAAATTATATACCTCAATAAGGGAGTAACCAAAGTCAAAACAATTGCTAAACTCAACCTTGCTATTTTGGAATTTATAAATTCCCTTTTCTAACCAATCTTAAGGGTTTTGTGGAGGTTGTTACCGTAAGGTTAGCTCTAAACATCAAAGAATATGAATCTTTTAAATGTTGTAGGAAATTGTAGAGAGTTAAAGAGGAAATTAAAAAGCTTAACCAAATACACCACAAAAACACCATTAAAGCACTTGATAAGATTATAGATCAGTTATAATAGATTAAAAATGAGTTCTATAGGGTTTCCTAGGACTGTATAAAACAAATTCAAGAGAAATATGTGCTAATGCAATTTTCCAAAGTATTAGAAGATCATAATTCACTAATGAAACATAAATCTAGGATTCAGTGGCTCAAGGAAGGAAATATTAATACAATATTTTTCCATAAATCTCTTCTATAAAGAAGAAATACAAATAAGATAACATCCCATACTACTAAAGATGGTAGGATGATCTTGGGGTAAGATGAGTGGAAAAGTGTGGTAGTTGACTATTTTTAGGACTCACTAGGCTCAATCACCGAACTTCTTATTAATACAAACTTTGAATTCCTTCTTAATAAAGCTAATTACTGAGGAGGAATATGAGTTCCTCTCTAATCCTTTTACTATTGTTGACACTAAATATGCCTTATTTAGTCCCAATCCTTATAAGGATCTTGGGATTAATGGTTCAATTTTTTCTTTTTCTAGAAAGCTTAAGGAATGCTCAAAACATAAATGACCATAACTATCTTGAATTCTTCAATAGTGGTAGATTGTTAAAGGAATGAAACATGCCAAAAATATCCTAAGCTTGTATCTTTTAAAGACTATAAGCCAATAGCTTTCTACAATATAATCTATAAAATCATCCCAAGCTACTAGCCTCAAGAATGAAGTGGGTGTTAACTTTAATTATCAACCCTACATAAGAAGCCTTCATAAGGGGTAGGTATACAAGTGATAATATCTTTATTGACCCATTAGCTATTCAAGGATTATCATAAAGTAACTCTAGCATGAACTATTTAATGAAAGTTAAATTCCATAAAGCATTTGACTCTGTCGATTGGTAAGTTTGCAAACTTTAGAAGTATTTAGCTTTCCTCCCCTTTTTATTGAATGAATTGAGTAATGTATCACAACCATCTATTTTATCATCCTAATCAACAAAGAAGTTAAAAGGTTAATTAGAGTTGGACTAGGCCTTAGATAAAGTGAATCCTACCCCTATTCTTATTTACTCTATATATTGAGATCTTTACAAAATTGATTAATCACAATATAAGACTAGATGGCAATTTCAGATTTGATAACAAGTGTAAGCATTTGAGGATCTTCAATCTTTCATTTGCTAGTGATATACTATTACAATATAGTGCTAAACCTAATTCAGTTGCTTCTTTGATCAATTCTCTCAATAAATTCAATAAGCTATAAGGTCAAACTGGTAGGAGGAATATGCGCCATCTTATAGTAGCTTCTAGAGCTGAACAAATTCCAACATGGTTAGATGAAATTTTAAGGATACAAATAAAATCATGTTCTTTCCTTTAACTAGAGGTACACATAACAACTAAGATACTTATCTATAGGTATGTCAACCTTCGTTTGACTTTGAGTAAAGAAGAGTAGGATATTGGAGTGATAAGAATCTTTCCTTTGTTGGAAGGTTGTAACTAATACTATGTATTTTTGAATAATCTACATTTCTATTGGTCTTCTCATTTAGCCATATTAATGGTCAAAAACAAAGAGGAGCTATTAAGGAATTTTGACTAGAGTTGCTTACAAAAACAATATGTTAAGGTTAAATGGAATAAGGTTTACTTACCAAAGGTTGAGGGGGCTTTGCGTACCTTGCTTATACAACTAATGAACATGGTGATTCTTGTCAAACGAATATAGAGAATTTTCATAGATAAGTAGTTATTACGAGTTAAATGGATGTATAAACGTTACTTGAAAGAGGAGAACTATTGGAGAGTAAAACCTAGAAGTAACTCCCTGTGGACTATGATACAACTGCTAAAGATGATGGACAAAATACAAACAAAAATCAAGTTTAAAATAGAAAATGGGAAAAGTGCATAGTTGTGTTTCAATAACTGAAGTGAGCTTGGTCCCTTACATGTGATTTTAGAGTTACAGGACTCAAGGTCTACGTTCCTAAAAAGTGCTGAAGTCTAATTAGGATAAATGAGTGGTATTTTAATTCTAGGGGATTTGCTCCTATCTTGAGGAGGTTAGGTTCGTTCTTAATCACCTAATCCTAATCTAGTTGATCAGGTAACCTAAAGAGGGCATACTTCAGGGAACATTTCTAGCACTCAACAAGTTTCTAGCCATTTTTTGCATAAAATATAGAGGGAGAACATTATTAAATGGGATATGCAACTTTGCCACTTATTTGATTAATTAATTATATTTAATTTTAATTTATTCTAATTAATTATATTTAATATATTCTAATTAATTATATTTAGTATATTCTAATTAATTATATTTAATATACTATAATTAATTATATTTAGTGTATTATAGTTAATCATATTTAGAATATATTTAATTTTAATAAATTATATTTAATATATTCTAATTAATTATATTTAATTAATTGTATTATTTTACTAAAAAAAGAAAGAATTACTTTCATTCCTTATATTTGAGAGATACGGATTAATTTTCAAAACTCGCATATTAAAATACTTTTCTTTCAATAATAATATATAACGAACCGATATTTTTTATTCTCGTACCTTAAAACCTTTGAACCAAGGACCCCTCAGTTCTCCTCTTCGAATCCTTTTCTGACCCATTTGACTTTTTATGACAGTTCTACCGAAGTTAATGTGGTTGGCGAAAGCTTCAAAGATTTCCCAGTGAGCAGTTTAAGACAGACAACTCCAAACAAGCATAGATCCCATTTCTTGGTTGGTCTATTACTTGGTGGTACACGAACTATAGTTATTGACTTCCTCTGTTTAATTAATTAAACAGACCATTTGGCTCTATTTTTACCTTTTTGTTGTAATTTTTATTTTTATTTTAAATAAAAACATAAATTAATTTGATTATTAATATTATGTAATTATATTTGTATCACCGATAATAATTACATATTAATTACAACTTAATAATAAATTATTAATTAAATAAATTTATTTTAATATCTTATATTAATATATATTAATAAATTATTAATAAAAATATATTTTAAATTTAATTATACTTTTCAATAATTATTAAATTAGATATATTTTATTTAGTTAAAAATTAAATCGAATTATTAGGTAAAATTAAATTATTCTTAATTCATATCAATATTTAATTTTAGTTAACTAAACAAATAATATTAAATTAAAATATTCATAGTTCTATTACAATAACAACAATTGTTCGAGGAGTTGATAAGTTAATTCCTTTAGATGTTTATTTGCTGGGTTTTCCTCCTAAATTGGAAGCAGATATAGATGCTATTAGATCTGGCTAGAGAAATAGTTTCTATTGTACCGGGGGAACGCCCCTTCACTTTATTATGGAAGTTTAATATTTATTAGTAGAGATAATTTAATTGAAGTTGTCGAAAAGAAATAGTATTCATTGCTTAGATTTCACAAAAGAACGAGATGCAGCCAAACTCGAGAACCTTCATTGACCACAGCAAGGCCTCGATGGTCATTTCTTGGTCGTAACTTTAGTGTGACTCGTGAGGGGTTTATAAGAAATGCATAATCAAATTCTATATAGTGATCATTCTAGTGGTTCCCCTAAAAAAAGAAAAAGAAAAAGAGAACAAGGTTAGGGCGGATGTCAATTGTACGTGGCCTTTTCTTTGCATTTGACAAAAATATTATTTTTGTGAGTCGAATTTTTAACCTTTTGGCCACAAATGAGTAATCTTATCAGTTGCTCAAAGGCTCACCTCTTATTTCTATTAATAATTAATATATTAAATAATTAGATAATGTATATTTAGTTGATAGTAAATCGGATTATAAAAAAAAGAACATAAATAAGAAAGTGATATATCATTTTATAAATAAGAAAGTGATATATCATTTTATAACAATATAGTAATAAGAAGAGTGTTGATCTTAAGAGGATAAAGCACTACTTATGACTCTTATGCTATTATCTATAATTCTCATACTATTATCTAATTAATAATATGATTTGATTTTAAGCCATACTTAAACAAAACAGATGAAGAATTCATTATAAACAAACAAGCAAGTATTCAACAAGAAGAAAGAAGATAATATGTAACATCTAGATAAAAAATACCCCTAAATTCATTTTACATTTGTGATTCAATTATTTAAAGATTCAATTATTTGGCTTGGCCAAATATCCATAATTTTTTTAATTTCAGTGTACAATCGCTTATCCTTTGATTTATTAGTTAATATTTTTATCTGATTAACACATATAAAAATGCATTATAACCAATATTTTCATTTGATTAGCACATTTAAGAATGCATTAAATCCTATGAAATTACATAATGGTCTATTTCTAATACCTCATTCAGTCTTTAATATCAATGCTATCTATAACCAAATTCTCTTAAAAGCCTATATGTAAATTAAGATCTAATTCAAAATTTTACTTGTTCCTAACCAACATCCGAACCAAGTAAGATATTTTACAAATATAAAACTCTTTTACAAAAATACTAAATTCAGTCAATATAAGAATATAGAACTCTTCCTAATTCATATATAAAAGTCCCTAGTCACAAATCATCCTTGAAATAACAATAAGAAAAATAAGAACTAAGAAGTCGTCAAAAATAGTTTCTTGATGAAGATTTTAATCTCTTGATGTAATTCTCTTTATTAGAATGATTTAGGATCTCCCTTTATATTGAAGACAACTAGAAGGTTTGCTTTTGGGCTCTCTCTCTTTTTAATAGTTGTTAACTATAAAAAACAAAATTAAAATCATATAATTAAGGTTTTTATCATGCTGTATATATAAGTAATTTGTTGTGGATTTGATGTAAGATATGATTGTGTACTTTACAATTTCTCCCTTTTTTTATAAAAAAAGTAGGATATAGACATAGAAATGCTTGTATTGTAAATCGTGTATTTTCTATTTCTGCTTCAATATATGTCGTGACATCTAAGCTACTCACATTTCAATATTTTCATAAAGAAACATACCTTACAATGTTTTAAATAGGTATGGGGGTGGGGATATTTTTTCTTATTCTTATTTTGTGATATTTTGAGCATTTTTGGGCTATTTGAACAATTTCTTTTAATTTCTTGTTTTCACCTATTGCTTTTGGAAGGTGATGAAATAAGATGTGTTAAAGAAATTTTTGCTAAACTTTTTTAAACGAATTCCGTGTGTGCAATTTGAGACCAAAATTGATTAAGATGAAAGCTAAACACATTGATAAGTTAAAATAGCCAGGGTATGCACTTAGACAAAGTGAGACAGTTGATTGATGAAGTACTATATGATGATTAAGTGAATTTAACCTACGAGCATTTAAGCCTTAAAGGATATAAATATCTTATGTCTATCTATTTTTCTTTTGTATGTGATTCTCTGTCATTTAGATAGCTCTAGAACTTTCATTGAACCAACTTGAATTGAAATGGTTGGATAAGACTTGAATATGGTAAAGGTTCTCCTTGCTTCAACCACCTAACATAAAAAACTACCTTAATTATCCTTAGTTAGCCCTTTTGAACGAATTTTAATCCCTTTCTTTATGTTTTGAACTCACAACACAAGCCTAACCTATCATATATCCTATCACTTAACTATACCTTTTAATAAGGTATCTTTAAGTTATTTAAGGAATGAGAATAACTTTGCTTCAAATTTTGTTTTCCTAGCTACTCATTTTGTATTAGTGTTTTACAATGGTTGCCTATTTCTGTATTGATGATTTATTTTATAAAAAAACAAAAAATCAAATCAATTTAAAAATACTAGCCCTAGTGTATTAACATTGAAAGTTGAATGCTTGGTCACATTTTATCCCCTACATTTTGAATGCTTTATTAATGTGTGGTTTTAGCCTATAATCTTCCCTTTATACGCTTAACATAAACCCCATTATAACATTTTAATAAAAGTCTTTTTGATTCATGTCTTCATGTGTTTAAGGTAGGGATGACAATGGGTTGAGTTCGGTTCGGGTATCACTGTATCCATATCCATATCTATTTTTTATAACTTAACCCATATCCATATCCATATCTATTGATTTTTATGATTTACTACCCATATCCAAATCCATTGGGTTGTTCGGATTTTTGGATATCCATCGGGTTGTATATCATATAAAAATATAACTTCTAAATAGAAAATATAAAGAGCAGATTTTTGCGAACGCTCCAAATCAAAATTACTTTAATAATAATAAGTCAAGATTTTGATTTGTATGTCTTAAAAA